>CAUYPK010076646.1:0-19318 GCA_963574355.1 Loris lydekkerianus
CTTACTGTCAATTAAATTGGGTTTCCTACTCCTTGGCTGTCTGCAGGATCAGATTAAGTTCCCATGGGGCCCTAGGCAGATTACTAGTTTGGGGT
Organism: Loris lydekkerianus; assembly: GCA_963574355.1. NCBI lineage: Eukaryota > Metazoa > Chordata > Mammalia > Primates > Lorisidae > Loris > Loris lydekkerianus. The sequence goes on from CAUYPK010076646.1 coordinate 96, forward strand.
CCCCGTGCGATAACACTGAGCACTGACCATTTGCATTAATACTGACTGCTGACCATTTGTGATAACACTGAGCACTGACCATTTGCATGAACACTGACCACTGACAATTTGCATTAATACTGAGCGCTAACAATTTGCATCAACACGGAGCACTTACAATTATCATTACCACTGAGCACTATTTGCATTACCTCTGAACTCTGACCATGTGCATTAGCACTGAGCGCTGAATATTTGCGTTATCACTGTGATGCAACTCCCCTAGAAACCACCCCCAACCAACTTTAAAAAAAAGGCTCTTCTAACTTCAAAAAAGGCACCCCCTATATGCAAAAAAAGACCTCCTAACTTCATTTAAAAAAAGGCCCCCCTTCACCACAAAAAAAGGCCCTATTAACTGCAAAATTAAAAAAAAAAAAATAGCCCGGCTAACTACAACCCCCCCCCCCAAAAAAAAAAAAAACCCTAACTTGTTCTTACCTCTGTCCTTAGGCAGCAGCAGGCTCTGCACAGGCAACCTGGTGACTCCTCTGATTACACCAGAGACTGAGAGGAGGTGAGAGACAGAGAGTAGGGAGTCAAGAGAGTGTGGGGCACATTCCACATGCTCACTGCGGGCCAGGACGAGTGGGCTGCTAAGCAGGATGGCAAAAACACCAGGTGGGGAGAGACAGAGAGAAGGAGTAAGTCGGAGAGTTGGCGCACATCCCAAACATGCGCACTGCTGCCGGGACAAGTTGGCTGCTAAGCAGGACAGGCAGCTGTGGCAAAAACACCTGGCGGGCGATAAATGTGCTTGGCAGGCTGCATGTGGCCGCCGGTTGTAGTTTGAGGACCCCTGCCCTTAGGGCTCGAGCAGTCTTTGATGTTTTCCATGCCAGCGGGGGATTTGCATTCCAGAACTGGAGCCAGAAAGGAGGATTACCCCCAGAGAAGCCCCAGGGATTCCCTGAAGAAGACATTCCAGGACTCCGAAGGAATCCTGGAGACACAGCCATGGTCTCCGCTATGGCACTCCCAATGCTGAGCTAGGAGAAGAACCCACTTCAGTATCTGCTGAACTGAAGAGATTGTCAAAAAGTTACAGCGTGGCTGGTGCAGCTAAACCGTGCGCAGCCTCTACCTGATCCAGCCTCTTCTGGGATTCTTAATGGAAACCATAAATTGCCAAAAGGTTGGACACATTCTCACTTGTACCACCAGATGGCGACCATCATCCTGTCATTGGCTAATTGTTAAGTCAGACAAGAAGCCCTTACACCTGGCACGGAGCCCCGCAGAACCAAAGCCACCCGCTACCCGCCGGAAAGGCGCAGAGACTGCGGGAGCGTCTCTGGGTTGAGGGGACGGCCCAGACTGGGAAAGGAAATCCTGACCAGAAATTCTCTCTCCGACTGTCGTCGCCACGCACTACTCTTATTCTTTTTATTGTTTCACTTTGCTTTGTACAAATATTTGAAATCCCAATCACTGAAAATTCATTGTCTCAGCAATAAAAAAGAAACAACGTGATTTTCAAATAGGAAAGGACCTGAATAGACATTTCTCCAAAGAAGATACGCGAATGGTCAAAACAAGTACGTGAAAAGATGCTGAACATCACTAATGATTAGAGAAATGCAAATCAAAAGCACATCGAGATACCATCTCATGCTCTTTTTTATTTATTTATTTTTTTGAGACAGAGTCTTACTCTGTTGCCCTGCGGTTGAGTGCTGTGCTGTCATAGCTCACAACAACCTGAAACTCTTGGGCTCAGGTGATCCCACTGCCTCAGTCTCCCTAGTAGCTAAGATTACAGGTGCTTGACTTAACCCCAGGACAGCTGGATAGTTTTGTTTTTTTTTTTAAAGAGACAGAGTCTCAGTTTTTTGCCCTCAGTAGAGTGCTGTAGCATTACAGCTCACAGCAACCTGTAACTCCTGGGCTTAGGCGATTCTCTTGCCTCAGCCTCCAGAGTAGCTGGGACTACAGGTGCCTGCCACAACGCTTGGCTATTTTTTATTGCAGTTTGGCCTGGACTGGGTTTGAACCCACCACCCTTGGTATATGGGGCTGGTGCCCTACCCACTGAGCCACAGGCACTGCCCCAGTTTTTTGTGTATTTTTTTTTTTAGTAGAGATGGAGTCTCACTCTTGCTCAGGCTGGTCTCAAACTCCTGAGCTCAAGCAATCCATCCAGCCTGGCCTCCCAGAGTGCTAGGATTACAGGTGTGAGCCCCTGCACCCTCATCTCACATTCTTTAGAGGGTAGCTACTAAACACATGGAAAGAGAGGGAGAGAATGAATCTGCGTACTGTTGATGGGCATGTAATATGGTATAGCAGCACTGGAAAACAGTATGGAGGTTCCTCAAAAAATTAAACATAAAATTACTATATGATCCAGTAATTCCACTGCTGTACACATTATACTCCAGAGGATCAAAGATGAAGTCTCAAAGAGCTATTTGTACATCTATGTTCATGGCAGTGTTATTACCAATAGCCAAAATGTGCAAGCAACCCAAGTATCCATCAATGGATGAATGGATAAACAAAAAGTATGTATGTGTATAAATGCGTATATATATGTATATATACACATGTATATACACACACACACACACACACACACATAAAATGGAATATATTTAGCCTTAAGCAGGAAGGAAATTTTTTTTTTTTTTGAGACAGAGTGTTACTATGTCGCCCTCAGTAGAGTGCTGTGGCATCACAGCTCACAGTAACCTCAAACTCTTGGGCTTAAGCAATTGTCTTGCCTCAGCCTCCAAGTAGCTGGTACTACAGGCACCCACCACAAATGCTGGGCTGTTTTTGTTGCATTTGTCATTGTTTAGCTAGCCCAGGTTGGGTTCGAACCCGCCAACTCTGGTGTATGTGACTGGTGCGGTAACCACTATGCCAGGGGAGCCAAGCCATCCTCATATCTTCTTAAAAATGTTTTCTTTTTTCTAGCTTACTTTATTGTGAGAATAAATACATAATATATATAAAATACAAAATATGTGTTAGTCAACTGTTGATGTTATCAGTATAACTTCGGTCAACAGGAGACTGTTAGTAGTTATGCTTTTGGGAAGTCAAAAATTATATACAAATTGGCTTGGTGCCTATGGCTCAAGTGGCTAAGGCGCCAGCCACATACACCTGAGCTGGTGGGTTCAAATCCAGCCTGGGCCCACCAAACAATAATGATTGCTGCAACAAAAAATAGCCGGGCATTGTGGTGGGTGCCTGTAGTCCCAGCTATTTGGGAGGCAGAGGCAAGAGAATCGCTTGAGCCCAGGAGTTGGAGGTTGCTGTGAGCTGTGATGCTACAGCACTCTACCCAGGGCGACAGCTTGAGGCTCTGTCGCAAAAAAAAAACAAAAAAAAAACCAAAATTACATACAAATTGTCAACTACAAAAGGGGTTGGTGCTCATAACCCTTGTGTTATTCAAGAGTCATCTGTAATAATTTTCCAACCTAAAGTTGCCTTCTCAAAGAGACTTTGGCTTTATCTAAAATAATATTCCTAGGGTGAGGTGCAGTGGCTCCTGCCTGTAATCCCAGCATTCTGGGAAGGCAAGGCGGGTGGATCACTTGAGCACACAAGTTGGAGACCAGCCTGAGCAAAGCGAAACCCTGTCTCTAAAAAATAACTTGGTGTTGTGGCGGGCCCCTCTAGTCCCAGGTACTTGGCAGGCTGAGGCAAGAGGATTTCTTGGCTTGGAGCTCGTAGCTCAGTGGTTAGGGTGTCGGGCACCTACACTGGGGCTGGCAGATTCGAACCTGGCCAGGACCTGCTAAATAACAATGACAACTACAACAACAACAACAATAACAAAAAATAGCTGGGTGTGCCTGTAATCCTAGCTACTTGGGAGGCTGAGGCAAGGGAATTGGTTAAGCCCAAGAGTTTGAGGTTGCTGTGCTATGATGGCACAGTACCCTACCCAGGGCAATAGAATTGAGACTCTGTCTCTAAATAAAAAAATAAATAAAATATTCCTCAATAAAAAATTACTAAGCATTCAATGAATGTGTAAAAATACAACTCATGATGGGGAGGAAAAAAATCAATCAACTGACCAGACCCAGAATGACAGAGATGACGGGATTAGTGGGCAAGATCATGTTAAGTAGATACCTAGCTGACATACAGATGCAGATAGATTATGCGTGTATGTGTGGATGTTTGATCTATTTATCCTAAATCAAACTTTCATTTTATTTATTTATTTATTTTATAATTTTTTATTTCCAGACATTTGAAATAGGAAATGTTTTTTTTTGTTTGTTTTTTTTTGCAGTTTTTGGCCAGGGCTGGGTTTGATCCTGCCACCTCTGGCATATGGGGCCGGCACCCTACTTTTCTCTTTTGAGCCACAGGTGCTGCCCAATAAATCCTTTTTTCTTTCTTTCTTTCTTTCGTTCTTTCTTTCTTTCTTTCTTTCTTTCTTTCTTTCTTTCTTTCTTTCTTTTTGTTTTTTAGACAGTCTTACTTTGTTGCCCTCGGTAGAGTGCTGTAGTGTCACAGCTCACAGCAACCTCCAGCTCTTGGGCTAGGGTGATTTTCTTGCCTCAGCCTCCCGAGTACCTGGGACTATAGGCACCTACCACAACACCCAGCTATTTTTGTTGCAGTTGCCACTGCTGTTTTAGCTGGCCGAGGCTGGGTTCGAACCCGTCACCCTCGGTATGTGGGCCCGGTGCCCTACCCACTGAGCCACAGGCACCGCACCTAAATCAAACTTTTAGAGATGAAAAGTACACTGAATGGGCCAGGCATGGTGGCTCATGGATTAGTGTAATCTTAACACTCTGGGAAGCCGACGTGGGTGGATTGCTTTAACTCAGGAGTTTGAGACCAGCCTCAGCTAGATGGAGACACCATCTCTAAAAATAGCTGGGTGTTGTGGAGGCATCTGTAGTCCTAGCTACTCAGGAGACTGAGGCAAGAGGATCGCTTGAGCCCAAGAGTTTGAGCTGACATAGTTGACAGCACGGCACTTTACCAAGGGTGGCAAAGTGAGACTGTATCAAAAAAGAAAAAAAAGAAAGAAAGGAAGGAAGGGAGGGAGGGAGGGTGGGAAGGAAGGAAGGAGAAGGGGAAGGGAGGAAAGAAAGGAAAGAAAGAAAAGTACACTGAATGGAATTTATTGCAGATTAGTCACTGCAGATGACAAGATTAGTGAACTTGACAGAGTAACAGAAACCACCCAAAATGAAACACAAAGAAAAACAAAGGCCGAAAATAAATGAACAAAGAGTTATGGGATAATTTTAAGAAAGCTGATATACATTAACTGTAGTCTAATAACTGGGATTCCAGTTCAAAAGGAGGAGGCATAGAAAAAATATCCAAAGAAATAATAGATAAAAAATTGTCTAATTTGATGAAAACCATATACCCACAGATGATACACTCACCCAGGAAGTTCAATGAACCCAAAGCACAAGAAACATTGAAGAAAACTATACCGAATCATGTCTAAATCAGACTACTTTAAACCTGCAATAGAAAGAAAATCTAAAGGCAGCCAGAGAAAAACCGAATATAGTAGATCCTCCGTAGTTGACCACCTCCCTACATTGACCACCTCCTTAAGTTGACCTAATTTTCATAGACTGGATATGCCCCACATGTACTTATCAGTACAGGAGGCCTAGTTACTTGTGTTGACCACCTCTGTATATTGACCAGTTTGTTACAGTTTGTAAATTGACCTTGGGTGGTCATAGAGGTTCTACTATATAAAAATGACAGCAATCTTCTTATTGGAATCCATGTGATAGGAGAGAAACATTATATTATATATATTTTTTTTTTTTAATTTTTTTTAAGCGAAAGTTTAGAGCAATTCCAGAGAGTTGGAAGTGGATTCCTCTCATGAGAAAAGATGAGAAAGATTTAGAGAAATATTTTTAAAGTACTGAAAAGAGGTGAGAGGAGGGTGACAGATGAAAAATTACCTATTGGGTACAATGTACACTATTCAGATGAAGGGTACACTAAAAGCCCTATACAATTTATCCACGTAATGAAAACCACTTGTACAACTAAATCATTGATATAAAAAAAAAAAAAAAACTACTAAAAGGAAAAAGAACTATCAGTCTAGACTTCTATATACCCAATGAAAATATCTTGCAAGAAAATAGGAAAACTAAGACATTTCCAGTCAGAAAACATATTAGCTGACCTGAAGTACAAGAAATATTAAAGGAGTGGCACCTGTGGCTCGACAGAGTAGGGCGCAGGCCCCATATGCCAGAGGTGGTGGGTTCAATCCAAGCCCAGGCCAAAAATCGCAACAACAACAACAAAAAAAAAATTAAAGGAAGTTCGTCAGCTATAAGAAAAATGGTATCAGATGAAATCTGGATCTATACTAACTAATGAAGAGACTTGAACTTGTGATTATGCAGATAAATATAAACATTTTTTATTATGTTAAAAATCTCTTTCCTAACTTCAAAAAGGACATCTGGGAAAAACCTATAGCTAACATCATACTTAATGTTAAATTACGTTAGCCCCATGGTCAGGATCAAAAGAAAGATGTTTGCTTTCACCATTTGGGTTTAATACTGTTCTGGAAGTTCTAAACAGCACAATTAAGTAAAGGAAAGAAAGCGAAGGAATCCAGCTAGGGGGAAAAAAAAAAAAAAAAAGTAAAACTATATTCACAGAAGATTCATCTATGTGGAAAATTCTATAGAATATACCAAAAGAGGCTGACAAAAGATGTGCAAGACCTATTCATTGAAAACTGTAAAACATTGCTGAAGAAAAAGAAAGAAAACCTAAATAAATGGAGAGCTGTTTTATGTTCATGCATGCATTAAAGGACTCAATATTGGTTAAGATGTTGATTCTTCTCAAATTGATCCACAAAATTAGCATACTTCCGATCAAATTCCTGGTGGGCTTGTTTGGTTGAATGAATTCCAAAATGAGTTGATATATGGAAATGCAAATGAGCTAGAAGGGGCAAAATAACATCGAAGAGAACAAGTTAGAGGACTGAATATGATTTGTTGTAAGGCTACAGTATAAAAGCAGTATGTTATTGGTGCAGATAATATAAGAATAGATCAAAGGAATAGAACAAAGCCAAGAAATGGAAATCCACATAAGTGGTCAACTAATTTTCAACAAAGATGCAAAGGCAATTCACCAAGGAAAGAATTGAAATATTTCAATTATTTAAATAGGACAGTGGAACAGAATAGAAAGTCCAGAGACAGACCTACACATATACGGTCAATTGATTTTCAATAAAGGTAATTCAATGACAAAGAAAGAACAGTCTTTTCAACAAACAGTGCTGAAACCATAGGACATCCATATGCAAGAAACAAACAAATCAAAAATCTCAAAAGGGATCATACAACTAAATGTTAAATTGTAAAACTTAGAAGTAAAAAACATCCAGAAGAAAATATAGGAGAAAATCTTTATGACCTTAGGTTTAGCAAAGATTTCTTAGATACTACGTCAAAAGCATTACCCACAAAAGAAAAAAAATCAATAAACGCGGCTTCATCAAAATTAGAAACTTCTCTTCAAAAGACCCTGGTAAGAGAATGAAAAGACAAGCAACAGACTTGGAGACAGTTTGCAAATCTCATGTCTGATAAAAACTTGTGTACGGAACAGATAAAGGACTCTGGAACCATAATGAGAAGAAAACAAACAACCCAATTAAAAAATGGGGGAAATATTTGACTGCATTTCACCAAAGTAGATATACAAATAAGTACGGGGGAAAAATTATTCAACATTATTGGTTATTAAGGAAATGCAAATAAAAACCTCAATGCGATAACAGTGCACCTGTTAGAATGGCTAAAATAAGAAAAACTGACCATTCACATATTGGCATAAGAATGTGGAGGCTCAGGAACTGTCAAACACTGCTGATAGGAATGGAAAATGGAAAAAATTGCTTGGAAAACCAATTTGGTAATTTTTTAAAAAGTTAAACGTGGCTGGGCACAGTGGTTCATGCCTGTAATCCTAGTGCTTTTGGGAGGCTTAGGCAGAAGGATTTCTTGAGATCCGGAGTTCAGAATAAGACCCCATCTCTACTCAAAAGAGAAAAAATTAGCCAGGTGTTGTGGTGGGTGCCTGTAATCCCAGCTCCTCAGGAAGCTGAGGCAAGAGGATCTCTTGAGTCCAGAAGTTTAAGGTTGCTGTCAGCTATGCTGACGCTAATGCCAGGGCACTCTACCCAGGGCAAAAGTGACGCTATTTCTCAAAAAAAAAAAAAAAGGTTGGCCAAGCATGTTGGCTCACACCTGTAATCCTAGCACTCTGGGAGGCTGAAGCAGGTGAATTGCCTGAGCTCACAAGCACAAGACCAGCCTGAGCCAGCCCGAGCAAGACCTTGTCTCTAAAAATAGCCAGGCCTTGTGGTGGCTCCTGTAGTCCTACCTACTTGGGAGGCTGAGACAAGAGAATTGCTTGAGCCCAAGAATGTGAGGTTACTGTGAGCTGTGATGCTACACACTCTCCTGGGGTGACAAAGTGAGATTGTCTCAAAAGAAAAAGTTAAGGGGAGTAATCAAGAGCCAAGCACTGAGGGGTGCTCCTGCTCTGAAGGAGGCAGACTTAGAACACCCCCAGTTCTAATTCTGGAGAGCTCCAGCATGAGCTAGCCCCAACACCTTCCATGGTAGGGGGTTCCATACCTGAGCCAGCTCAGTCTTATCCCCCCCAAGGTGTTCCAGGGGTGTACAGGGAGCCGACATTCCCACGGGGGTACTACGCTGACCCTCACCCACACCTGTTCCTCTGGTCTCTTGACTGATACAGGCTCTTTGCCCAATACCCATTTCCCCCCAACAGAGCCCCTCATCCCCCATTTTGTTGGGCAGTTTCAGAGCACGTGGGTAGAATCCTCATGGAGTTTTTGCTTGAGGATCCTGAATTAGACTTCATAGACACAGTCACCTGCTTTCACCTCGATGTTCTGGGGCGACTGGTCAGGCTCTGATTTTTCTAAGAATCCAAAAGGCTTCTGGCTAAAGAGTAGGCCAACTGGGCAGCGACACCTCCTTGACTCTTGATAAGGACAACGCTGAGTCATGGGCCAGGAAATTTGCTTTGGCCTTTTTGTTGCCCCTGTAATCTTTTGAGATCACTTTTACACATTTGGAGCCTCAGTTTCCCTGCCAGTAGGATTCCTGAAGTGCACATTACTAGGAAAATAAGTGACAGAATGGAGTCGGGAACGGTGTGAGAAATTGTGCAGGGCATCATTGTCACCTCTCTAAGCCTTAGGTGGAAAGAGGCATAGCCTCCCAGAAACTTTCAGCGTTTGATCAAGCAGACAATGAAGAGCATGATCATTCAATCATTCTTTCCCAGGAGAACTCACAAACGACAAGCTTCTTCCCATGGAAAGATGATATTGGTTAGGGCTAGCTCTTGGTTAGCCTCACCCAGGGCCACTCCAACATTCATCTCTGTGAACAGGCTTTGCTATTGCAGTTCCTGATATGTGAGCACAAATAGCATGAGGCTAACACTGTCCTTAAGAAATGTAATTAAGGCTCAGCACTCATACCCAAGTGGTTAAGGTACCAGCCACATACCCCGAGGCTGGCAGGTTGGAACCTGGCCTGGGCCAGCTAAACAACAATGAAAACTGCAATAAAAAATATCTGGGCGTTGTAGGCACCGGTAGTCCCACCTACTTGGGAGGCTAAGGCAAGAGAATTGCTTATGCCCAAGGGTTTGAGGTTGCTGAGCTGTGATGCCATGGCACTCTACCTAGGGTGACATAATGAGACTCTGTCTCAAAAAAGAAAAAAAAAAAGAAATGTAATTAATAAAAATAAAAAGATATTTAAAACAAAACAAAACAGTAAACATGTACTTAACTGTGTGACAGCCATTGCTCTCCTAGGTATTTACCCAAAAGTTATAAAAATATATGGCCATCACCTGGGTGCCTGTAGGTCAATGGTTATAGTGCCAGGCCCTACGTACCAGGGGTGGCATGTTTGAACCCAGCCCTGGGCCTGCTTAACAAAAGGAAAGAAAATAAATGTCCATGAGAAGATATGTACACAAACGTTAATAGCAGCCTTCTTTGAAAGAACAAAAACCTGGAGCCCTCCCAGCACTCTGGGAGGTGAAGGCAGGTGGATTTCTTGAGCTCAGGAGTTTGAGACCAGCCTGAGTTAGACTGAGACCCCCATCTCTAAAAATAATAGCCAGGCATTGTGACAGGTGCCTGGAGTCCCTGTTACTTGGGAGGCTGAGGCAAGAGTATCACTTTAGCCCAGGAGTTTGAGGTTGCTGTGAGCTATGACTCTATGGTACTCTACTGAGGATAACAAAGCGAGACTTTGTCTCAAATGAAAAACAAAACAAGGCTCGGCACCTGTGGCTTAAGTGGCTAAGGCACCAGCCACATACGCCTGAGCTGGCAGGTTCAAATCCAACCCAGGCAGGCCAAACAATAATGATGGCTGCAACCAAAAATAGCCGGGCACTGTGGCTGGTGCCTGTAGTCCCAGCTACTTGGAAGGCAGAGGCAGAAGAATCGCTTGAGCCCAGGAGTTGGAGGTTGCTGTGAGCTATGATGCCACAGCACTCTACCCAGGTTAACAGTTTGAGGCTCTGTTTAAAAAAAAAAGAAAAGAAAAGAAAAACAAAACTGGAGATGTTCTAAGTTGGGCATCCTCAAACTTTTTAAGCAGGGGGCCAATTCACTGTCCCTCAGACCATTGGAGGGCCAGACTATAGTTGTAAAAAAAAAACTATGAACAAATTCCTACGCACACTGCACATATCTTATTTTGAAGTAAAAAAACAAAACGGGAACAAATACAATCACACCGCCTCTTGTGGCTCGCGGGCCGCAGTTTGAGGATCCCTAAGTGTTCTTCAACAGGTAAATGGATAAAGAAATTGCAGTATATTCATACAATGAGAGACTACTCAGCAAGAAAAAGATATAAACTACTAACACACAGTGGAAGGGATGGGTCTCAGGATAATTATGCAGAATGAAGGACGCCAGACAAAACAGGGTATGTACTGGCTGACTCCATTCATACATAAAAACACCAAAAATTGCAAACTAGTCTATGGTGACAGAAGGCAGGTACAGTGGTTGCTATAGGGGGTGGGCAGGGGATAAAGAGGAGAAATGGGAAGTTGGGATTCCCAAGGGGCAGGAGGAGGCTTTTGGTGTGATGGATACGTTCACCGTTGTGAGTGTGATGATCCTATGGTATACATATGCCCAAACGTTTCTAATTCTACGCTGTAAGTATGTGCAGTTTATTTCATGTCAATAATAATTAATGAGGCTTACACTTTGGACAAAGGAGAGCCTTATTTCTCATAAGTGGGCAGACACTCCAGCAGGTTGGGAGGCTGAGCCCTGGCCAGAAGCCAGACACAAAAGACTTCAGGACAAAAGTGCCTCAGAGACAAAAGACAACAGGATTTTATACTGAGTGAGGTGGTCAAATATACATATTTAACAAGCTATAGGAAGAGTCGTGAATATTTCTGAATGAAATTCTAGGCATGCAACTCTGCTCTATCTCTCCCATCCTGGCAGGGGTCAGTTTCCCAGTGTTTCTGGGGTCCCCTTGGCCAAGCAGGGTCCATTCCGTTAGCAGAGGGCTTAGAGGGTTTTTTTTTGAGACAGTGTCTCACTATGTCACCTTTGGTAGAGTGCTATGGTGTCACAGCTCACAGCAACCTCAAACTCTTGGGCTAAGCGATTCTCTTGCCTCAGTCTCCCAAGTAGCTGGGACTACAGGTGCCCACCACCATGCCCAACTATTTTTTGGTTACAGTTTGTTTTTGTTGTTTAGTTGTCCAGGGCCAGGCTCAAACCTTTCAGCCTCAGTGTATGTGACTGGCGCCCTCCTCACTGAGCTGCAGGCGCCGAGCCTAGAGTTTTATTTTTCATTCACCCACCAATAGCTCAATAACTGGGGTGGGCAGAAGTCTGCATGTCAGACCATGGGGGACTTGGAAGCCGGACCCAGGGGTGTGGATGATCCCAAGGTGACACCGGCGCAGAACCTCTCAGACAGGATTTGGTTGTGAGCAGCCAGCACTGTCAGCAGGATCTGTAACGGACAGGAGGGGCAAACCAAGGTACTGTCCTCAGGAGACCCTTGCAGTGGTCTCACCGGGGGGTGGGGATGGATTCCAGAGATAAAAAGAGGGTGATGCAACTGCATTTATGATCATTTAGGGCCCATCCCCAGTTCCAAGGGCAGTCGTTTGATAACCAAATCTAGGGCAAAGAAGGCACTTGGGGGCATGAAAAAAAAAATAAAATCCTGCCCTGTCTGCTTCTTTCTGGTTTCTACCTTGTGAGCAGTTCTTTCTGCTGACCACAGCTGAGAGTTACCGCTTGTCCGAGGGCCATGTCTCAGCTCTGGCTCACTCAGCAAGAAGGGGCCTGAGAGCCTGCCACCCTACCTGCCTGGCCTCCATGGCAGCAAGGGAGCCCCAGGGGACAAAGGCTCTTTCTGCTGATCTCAGGGGCCCTGCCTTTACCTAGCCCATGGCAGGAACTGGTTTCTCTCTGAAGTCATGTTCTTCCTTTGGGGTGCCCTGTGTCTCTCTGGGTGTAACACAAGCCATGCATTTTCAGTCCACCCTGTGACTTGATTAAATGAGCCTGGAGTCAATGCCTGGCTTTCCCACCCACATCCTTACTACTCACAGTCCCACATCAGCCTACTCGCAAAATGCAGCAGCTGCCACTGTGCCCTCATTAATGGATGACCCCATCAGGTGACAAAACTCTAAATATAACTGTAGCTGGCTGGCTAGCTGGCTGGCTTCCTGGCTTCCTGTGTGCAATCAGGGCAAAAGATCAGTACTTGTGCCTTCACTAAACTGCAGATCCAGATCCTAGCTGCTGGAGCAGCCCTCAGGGTACAAGCTTGCCATGGAGAGGAGGGGAGGAGAGGAGGTTTGTGGTAGGAGATAGCTCAGTCCAGAGAAAGATGAAGGCCAAACCCAAGGCCAGAGGCAAAATTAAAACCCTAAGGGATAGATTCCTATAAGGTGCTTTGTACCTAATGGGGAATCTGCAAGGAATCCTCCTTTGATGCTTGAAGACACTTCCCAAACCAGGTGTTTCATTCTTTCATCCATTTATTCATTCACGCAGCAAATATTCACCAAAGTCCTGGTTGCAGACCTATAGCCTGCCTTCAAGGAGTAGAGTCTAAAAAAAAAAATTAAAAATGACAAATATTATGAAAGGACTCGTAAGAAGGTTTTCAGCCTAGACTGGGGAGAGGTTGGGTCAGGGAAGGTTTGCTAAAAGAGATCCCGTTCAGACTCAAGTGCCAGGGGGTTAGGAGGAATAAATGGAGAGAGACGTGCCAGGTGGGACGGATGGGTAAGAGATGCCTTCAAGGAACTCTAAGTAGTCTGGATATTGGGGATTAGGGTGACTGGGGATTGAATGAGGTGAGGCAAGGCTAAGCAGGTTGTCAGGCTCCCAATCTTGAAGGTCTTCATTCATTCATTGACTCCCCGAACAAATATTCAGTGAGCACCTACTGTGGGCCAGACATTATGCTAGGAAATTAAGAACAGTCTTAGAGGCTCGGTTCCTGTAGTACAGTGGTTAGGGCGCCAGTCTCATACACCCAGAGTGGTGGGTTTGAACCCAGCCTGGGCCAGCTAAAAATAAAAAAAAATTAAAAAGTAAACTTGGGCTCGGCACCTATAGCTCAATCGGCTAAGGCACCAGCCACATACACCAGAGCTGATGGGTTCGAATCCAGCCCGGGCCTGCGAAACAATGACAACTACAACCAAAAAATAGCCAGGCACTGTGGCGGGCACCTGTAGTCCCAGCTACTTGGGAGGCTGAGGCAAGAGAGTCGCTTAATAAACCCAGGAGTTGGAGGTTGCTGTGAGCTGTGACACTACAGCACTCTACCCAGGGCAATAGCTTGAGGCTCTGTCTCAAAAAAAAAAAAAAAAAGAAAAAAAGAACAGTAAACTTGGGCAGTGCCTGTGGCTCAATGACTAGGGCACCAGCCCCATATACCAAGGGTGGCAGGTTCGAACCCAGCCCTGGCCAAACTGCAACAAAAAAATAGCCAGGCACTGTGGCAGGCACCTGTAGTCCCATCTATTCAGGAGGCTGAGGCAAGAGAATCACCTAAGCCCAAGAGCTAGATGTTGTTGTGAGCTGTAATGCCATGGCACTCTACTGAGGGCAACAAAGTGAGACTCTGTCTCTAAAAAAAAAAAGGAACAGTCTTAAATTCATTTAAAAATTTGTAGTAACTGGGCCAGGCACAGTGGCTCACACCTATAATCCCAATACTTTGGGAGGCTAAGGTAGGTCGATTGCTTCAGCTCACGAGTTTGAGACCAGCCTGAGCAAGAGTAAGACCCTGTCTCTAAAAAATAGCCAGGTGTTGTGGTGGGTACATATATTCAGGGAGCTGAGGCAAGAACATCACTTGAATCCAAGGATTTGAGGTTGCTGTGAGCTACGACGCCATGGCACTCAACCCCAGGGTGACTGAGTGAGACTTGGTCTCAAAAAAAAAATTAATAAATAAATTGTAGTAACTGGAATGCTCTCCTGACTTCTTTGAACAGCAAAACACTTTTGGGCACATACTACCAGTGATTCCAATTATTTATTTATAATTACTTATACTACAGTTAATACTTTTCTCAAAATGGACTTAACAGTCAGAATGAGAGTCATTGTCAATGTTAATGGATGTAAATGTGTATTTCAAACATTCTTTTTAATAATTTCTCTCATGCCCTCTTGCTCCAGATTTTTGTTGGGCCTGATTAGATCATTGTTTTTGCCTTACAGTGTTGCTAACGGAGGGCTTCTGACAGGCACAGGAGAAGCCTAAGTCTACCATTTCCTTCTTTGGGGCTTGTGCCGGTTTTATTAGTTTATCTTTAATCTGCTTATCTTAATAAGCCATACATCCAGTTTTTGAGTGTTGATTTAGTGATAACGGGACTATACAATCAAAGAATCTGTTTAGCTGGGCCCCTTTAAGCTGCAATACTTCACAAAGTGGTGAAAGCAAAGATCCTGGTTGTTGCAGTATCCCCCTATTCTCCACTGACTATGGGTCCCCCCTCACCTCTTCCATCAAGACACCTGGTGCGGTCTGCCTTCTACTTAAGGTGAACTGATTTCTACACCAGGACCCCATACCAATCTGCCTGATGTATATGAACCATATCTGATATATGTCAACCTGTTTAGATTTAATACAAAATCACACGATGGTAGGTCATTTTGCAGATCTCTGGTAACAGAACCCAAGCCCGTGGTAGCTAAAATCTGTTATTCAAGATGGAGAAAACTGACATACGCTATTGGAAGCACTGAATATGGAATTCGTGATTTCCCTGCCTAATGGCCTCCAGTGATCTATCACTCCATTGAGAAACACTCAAATCCCTTATTGTGGTCCCCAAGTAAAGCAACTGTATCATTTATATTGCCCAAACTCAAACAGTTTTGAAAGTGGAAGGGGCGGGACAAAATTTAAACCAGGCAGAATTCAGATAATAGGTCTAAACTGGATTGAAAGAGGAGAGAGGAGATGGGTGAATTCAATGGGTACAGTGCACACTATCTGGGTGGAGGGCAGAGTTACCTGTATAACTTTGACTCAATCTGTACAAAAACAAAGTATATAAACAAAACGGGTACCCCCTAGTACTCTGAACTTTTAAAAAATTTAAAAAACAAAGGAAAGGTCAACCGAGAACATGGCCCCAAACTCTCCAGCCCCATGTCGGTAGCTTCCCTGCTCCTTTACAAAGTTCCAGCCACACTGGTCGTTCGTCTGTCCTGCACTGTACTGAGGTCTTCTTCTTAAGGGGCTTCTCACTTGCTGGTTCCCCCACCTAGAACCTTGTTCCCTGGCTTTCCATGTGTCTGGCTTCTTCTCTTAATTCTTTAACTCAATGTCATCTCTTCAAAGAAGCTGTCCTCAACCACCCTACCCAAGTATCCTTCTCACCTCGCCCTCACCAGGCTACGCATTCCCACTCTATTCCCTCATTCTTTTATAAAATACCATGTTTCCCTGAAAATAAAACATCCTCCAAAAATAAGATCTACTTACAGGTTTCCTTCTGGGTGAAATATAAGGCATCCCCCCGAAAATAAGGCTCCCCCAGGCTCTGTCTCAGAAAGAAAATTAATTTACCGTAAACTGGTTGCTAGGGCCGCCCCAACTGGCATCTAACAACCAGTGATGTTACACGGAGTCCTGACATCACTGCTGTGTGGAGGTGGAGCGGAGGTCGGAGTGAGCCGTGAGTGCGGGCGGGAGAGAGGAGGAGACTTTCGCAGATGCGTGTAGAAGAACAGGAGAATCAGAGTGGACGGGACATGGCGAACAATAAATGTGTACCTTATTCTTCTTCATGGAAAAATAAGACATCCCCTGAAAATAAGACCTAGCACATCTTTGGGAGCAAAAATTAATATAAGACATTGTCTTATTTTCGGGGAAACAGGGTAGTAGCAGTCTTTCTTCACCACTTGGGTCTAGCAGATGGCTCCTTCAAAGAAGGGTGGTGAGAGGAAGGGCTACTCTGTCACCAATGAGGTGGTGACCTGAGAATACATCATTGACATTCACAATCACATTTGTGAAGTGTGTTTCAAGAAGCTGTCCCTCCAGCACCCAGAGAGATTCACAAATTTGTCATGAAGGAGATGGGGACTGCAGAGGCATTGATGCCAGGCTCAACACAGCTATCTGGGTTGAAGGGATAAGGAATGTCCCAAATTGCATCCTTCTGTGGTTGCCCAGGATGAAGATTCACCAAACAAGTCCTATACTTTAGGTTGTCTGTGTACCTGCTACCACTTTCAAAAATCTATAGTCAAAATGGATGAAGACTAACCTCTGATAGTCATAGGAAATTTCAAAACCACAAAGAAAGTAGTAGTTCGCACTATGTAAAATTGTGTTTTTACTTATTTGCTTATATATTACATCTTTTCTAGTAAGCTCCATGAGAGCAAGAGCGTTGTCTCTTGCATCATGGTACCCCAAATGCCTAAAACAGTGCCTGGTAAGTAGCTCTTTAAATACTGAATGAATTAATTAGTGAAATAACCATTCTAGAAGCTTGGTGGCTTGATCAAGGTAACCTGTCCAGTAAGGGCGGACCTGAGGCTTATATTAGTCAGTCTCCTTCCGTTTCTCCAGCTGGCAGTCACACAGCAGGGGCCTGAGAGCCCAGCTTGTAGAGTCACCTGGCCCGGGGCACAAATGAGGCCATTTGGGTGGAAGCCAGTCTAGGAAAAAGACCCTGCACCTCCTCATCTCTGTGCACTTGCCTTTCTGGTCTCTCCAGGTAGAGTGCTCTTCCCAGCCTTCATCTGGCGAACTCCTGCTCATCCTTTAGTTAAATGACAGGATACAACATAAATTTATAAAAACTAGAAACCATAGGCAAAATATTTACCAATTTGACTTTGTACATATTAACTTTCATATAAGGACAGACATTACAAAGTTAAAATGTAAGCAAGAGGCTGGGACAAAAATCTTGTAACACATAGCCAGAGGATCACTATCCACAATATATAGAGGCCTCCTATAAATAAATAAAAAGACAGGCACGCTCGGTGCCTATAGCTCAGTGGTTAGTATGCCAGCCACATACACCGGGGCTGGTGGGTTTGAGCCCAGCCTGGGGCCGCCAAACAACAATGACAACTACAACAACAAAATAGCCGGGCACTGTGAAGGGTGCCTGTAGTCCCAGCTACTTGGGAGGCTAAGGCAAGAGAATTGCTTAAGCCCAAGAGTTTGAGGTTGCTGTGATGCCATGGCACTTTACCAAGGGCGACATAGTGAGACTCTGTGTCAAAAAAAGAAAAACAAAAAACTTCAGGCAGAGTGAATAGACAAACTGTGGTACACCCATGCAATGAAATATTATTCAGTGATAAAAAGAAATGAGCTGGCTAAGTGCAGTGACTCGCACCTGTAATTCTAGCACTCTGGGAGGCCAAGGTGGCTAGATTGCCTGAGTGCAGGTGTTCAAGACCAGCCAAAGCAAGAATGAGACCCTGTCTCTACTATAATAGACAACTAGCTGGGCATTGTGGCAGGTCTCTGTAATCCCAGCTACTTGGGAGGCTGTGACAAGAGGATCACTTGAACCCAGAAGTTTGAAGTTGCTATAAGCTATGACACCATGGCATTCTACCCAGGATGACAGAGTGAAACTCTGTCTCAAAAACAAAAAAAGAGGTATCAAGCCATGAAAAGACACAGAGGAATCCTAAATGCATGTTGCCAAGTGAAAGAAGCCAATCTGAAAAAGCCATGTACTAGATGATTCCAACCATAGAGCATTCTGGAAAAAGCAAAACGAAATATAATGAAATGATGAGTGGTTGCCAGGGGTTTGGGAAAAGTGGGAGAAAGATGAGTAGGTGGAACACAGGGGATTTGGGGGGGCACGAAAATTATTGTATGTGATACTGTAACAGTGGACATGTGAAAATATGCATTTGTCCAAACCTGTAGAACTTTATAGCACAAATGAATGTGTGCAGATTTTCTTAAAAATCATTTAGATTAACAGGGGTCCTCAAACTTACGTGGCCTGTGGGCCACATAAGGCGGTGTGATTGTATTTGTTCACATTTTGTTTTTTTACTTCAAAATAAGATATGTGCAGTGTGCATAGGAATTTGTTCATAGTTTGTTTTTTTTTTTTTAAACTGTAGTCCGGCCCTCCAACGGTCTGAGGAACAGCAAACTGGACCCCTGTTTAAAAAGATTGAGGACCCCTGAAGGAGGTCAGGGAATCTCAGAGAGGAATTTGGACTTTGATGAGAGAATCTACCTGTATTACAAATAAATGAAACAACCCCATTGAAGGTGCCTGGGGAAGAAGGTGCTGACAGAAGTAACTTTGGAAATTAGTGGAGTCTGGTGGCGCCTGTGGCTCAGTGAGTAGGGCGCCTGCCCCATATACCGAGGGTGGCAGGTTCAAAGCCAGCCCCCGCCGAACTGCAACCAAAAAATAGCCGGGCGTTGTGGCGCGTGCCTGTAGTCCCAAGTGCTCGGGAGGCTGAGGCAGAAGAATCGCAGAAGCCCAAGAGCTGGAGGTTGCTGTGGGTCCTGTGACATCACAGTACTCAACCGAGGGTGGTAAAGTGAGACTCTGTCTCTACAAAAAAAAAAAAAAAAAAAAAA
>CAUYPK010076647.1:0-16073 GCA_963574355.1 Loris lydekkerianus
GGGAATGCCCACTAATACGTCCCTTCTGGAAGGATGTTTGGAGAATACTTAGAGACCTAAAAATAGACCTGCCATTTTATCCTATAATTTCTCTACTAGGTTTATACCCAGAAGACCAAAAGTCACAATATAACAAAGACATCTGTACCAGAATGTTTATTGCAGCCCAATTTATAATTGCTAAGTCATGGAAGAAGCCCAAGTGCCCATCGACCCATGAATGGACTATCAAATTGTGGTACATGTATACCATGGAATATTATGCAGCCTTAAAGAAAGATGGAGACTTTACCTCTTTCATGTTTACATAGATGGAGCTGGAGCATATTCTTCTTAGTGAAGTATCTCAGGAATGGAAGAAAAAGTATCCAATGTACTCAGCCCTTCTATGAAGCTAAATTATAGCTTTCACATGAAGGCTATAACCCAACTATAGCACAAGACTATGGGGAAAGGGCCAAGGATGGGAAAGGGAGGGGGGAGGTTTTGGTGGAGGGAGGGTAATGGTTGGGGGTACATCTATGGTGCATCTTAATGTAATGGGTACAGGTGATTGCACTAATGTACACAGCTATGATTTGAGAATAAAAAATATATTTAAAAAATAAATAACAAAAGAAAAAAAATTGAAAAAAATAAAAGAAAATACTGTGACAAACATTAAGAATAGACCAGACCAGGTAGAAAAAAGAAATTCATAGCTTGAGGACAACTGTTTAAAATTAACTCAGTCAAAAATTAAGATCAAAGAATCAAGAGAAATAAACAAAGCCTACAAGAAATATGGGATTGTGTAAATTGACCAAATATAAGAATCATAGGCATATCTGAGGGTGAAGAAAATGTCCAGGGGCTGGGAAATCTATTTGAAGGAGGAACTGAAGAAAACTTTCTTGGTCTTGCTAGAGATCTAGACTTTACAGTACAAGAAGTTTAACAAACACTAAGAGAGCTTCATTACAAAGAGGCAATCACCAAGACATATAGTCTTCAGAGTGGCTGAAGTCAACACAGAAAAGGAATTCCTGTGAGCTGTGAGGCAAAGCCATCAAGTACCTTACAAAGGAAAACTTACCATGTTAACTGTAGACTTCTCAGTGGAGACCTTACAAGTAAGAAGGGATTGGGTTCCCATCTGTAGTCTTCTTAAACAGAACAACTTCCAGTGTAGGAATTTTTCATCCTGCGAAACTAAGTTTTATATATGAAGGATAAATAAAGACTTTTCTAGAGAAGTAAACACTGAGAGAAATTTGTGAAGACCATAGTTGTTTTGCAGGAAATATTCAGAAATTCATTATACATGGATAATCACAATGGGACAACCATTGAGTGTAAAACCACTTAAAAGCTAAAGGGTTAGAACTCATATAAAACAATAGCACAGGAGAGGAAACAAAAATAAAGTACTACCTAATATGATGAACAGCACAGCATCATACGTATCAAACCTAGCAATCAATGTGAATGATCTGAGTGCTCTACTCAAGAGACATGTGTTTGCCAAAAAAGTACAATCCAAGTTATTGCTATCTCCAGATGACACATCTGACTCACAAGGACTTATACAGACTTAAGAAGAAGGGATGAAAAAAAACCACAAACAGAAACCAAAAGAAAGCTGATGTAGTCATTCTTTTATCAGATAAAACTGACTTTGTATCGACAATGGTAAAGAAAGACAAAGAGGGTCATTATATAATGGTAAAGAGAACAATTCAGCATGAAGAAATAATTCTAAATATGTATTCACCTAACACAGGAGCATCCAGATTCATGAATCTAATTCTTCTGCACCTAAGCAAAGAGATAAATGACAGCATCATAATTACAGGGACCCCACTGAGAGAGCTGGACAGATTATCTAAGCAGAAAATAGAGAAACGCTTGACTTAAATCAGACTCTAGAATAAGTGGGCCTAGTAGACATTTATAGAACATTTTATCTCCAAACTACTGAATATACATTCTCATCAGCACATGAACATTCTCCAAGATTGATTGTATCTAGTCACAAAACATATCTCAAAACATTAAAAAATAAATAAATCATACCATGTACCTTCTCATACCACAGTGGAATAAAACTAGAAATCAATTCCAAGAGAAACCAAATAATTCTGCACAAAATCATGGAAAATAAACAACATGCTGATGAATAACTATTAGAACAATAATGAAATTAAGATGGAAATAAAATGATTTCTTGAACTGAATGACAGAGGGAACACAAGCTAGCAAAATCTATGGGATTTAGCAAAAGCAGTCCTAAGGGGAAAATTCAGAGCCTTAAATGACTATATCAAAAAGACAGAAAGATCACAAATTAACCTAATAACACATCTCAAGAAACTATTAGAAAAGGAAAAGCAAACAAAACCCAAATCCAATAGAAGAAAAGAAATAACTAAAGTCAGACCAGAACTAAATGAAATGGAAAACCAAAAAACATACAAAGGATCAAAGAAATGAAAAATTGAATCTTTGAACAAAATTGACAGACTTTGTGCTAGATTAACCAGGAAAAGAAGAGAAAGAAACCAAAAAAGCTCAATCAGAAATGAAGAAGGAGATACTACAACTGATACCACAGAAATACAAAATATCATTTGTAAATACTATGAAAATCTCTACCCATAGAAACTTGAAAAATGTAGGGGAAATGGAAAAATTCCTGAAAACATACAACCTTCTGAGATTTAATCAGGGTGAAATAGAACTACTAAACAGACCAAAAATGAGCAGTGAGATGAAAGCAGTAATAAAAAGTCTTCCAACAAAGAAAGGGACCCAGACCAGATGGATTTACAGCCAGATTCTACTGAACCTACAAAGAAGAACTGGTATCCAGTTCATAATGCAGAAATTATTCTATAGTGTGGAGTGGGAATGAATCCTTCTCAACTCATTCCATAAAACCAGTATTGCCTTTTTACCAAAGCTAGGTAAGGACACAACAAAAGAAGAAAACTATAGACCAATAACCCTTAAGAATATAGATGCAAAAATCCTCAATAAAATACTAGCAAACTGATTCCAACAATACTTCCAAAAATTATCCACCATGACCAAGTAGACTTCATCTTGGGGATTCAAAGATGCTTCAACATACACAAATCAATAAGTGTGATTCACCACACACTGTAAAACTAAGACCACGTGATCATCTCAACAGATGCTGAAAAGCATTTGACAAAATCCAGCACCCTTTCATGATAAAAATCCTCAATGAACTAGGCATAGAAGGAACATGTCTCAAAATTATAAAAGCCATATAAGACAGACCCACAGCCAACATCATACTGATTGGGAAAAAGTTGAAAGCATTCTCCCTAAAAACTGGAACAAGACAAGGGTGCCCACTGTCACTGCTTCTGTTTAAAATAGTGCTGGAACTCCTAGCCAGAGCAATTAGGCAAATAAGGAAATAAAAGTTATCCAAATCAGGAAAGAGGAAATCATACTATAGTTTTTCATTGATGAAATGGTCTTATGTCTAGAAAATCTCAAAGTCTCCACCAAAAGACTCCTGGAATTGATAAATACAGCAAAGTCTCAGGTTACAAAATCAATGCACACAAATTAGTAGCATTTCTATACACTAATAACAGTCAATCTAGAATCAAATCAGACTCAATACCATTCACAGTAGCAGAGAAAATAAAATACAAAGAAAACAAAATAATAAACCTAGAGAAGGAGGTGAAAAGTCTCTTTGTAAAAAATTGCAGGTGACACAAAGAAATGGAAAAAATATATGCTCATGGATAGGTATAATCAACATTGTTAAAATGTCCCTACCAGCCAAAATTAAAGCATCTATACTACTCAAAGGGACTCAATGTAATCCTCATCAAAATACCAATATCATACATATATTTCACAGATCTGGAAAAAATACTTCTACATTTCATTGGAACCAGAAAAGAGTGCAAATAGCCAAAGCAATCTGAAACAAAAAGAACAAATCTGGAGGCATCACATTGCCAGACTTCAAACTATATACTACGAGGCTATAGTAACCAAAACAGCATGGTATTAGTACAAAAATAGAGACATAGACCAATGGAATAGAACTCAGATATGTTAGGACAACAATCCACATACAGACAACTGATCTTTGACAAAACAGACATGAATATTTGCTGGGGAATAGAAGCCCTATTTAATAAATGGTGCTGGGAAAATTTTGTAGCCACATGCCAAGGAATGAAACAAGACCCCTATCTATCTCCATTCACAAAAATTGATTCAAGAAGGATAAAGGACTTGAGTGTAAGGCATGAAACCATAAGAATCTAGAAGAAGATGCAGGAGAATCTCTTCCAGGTGTCAGTCTAGGAAAAGAATTTATAAAGAAGGTCCCAGTAACAATTACAGCAACAACACAAATAAATGGGACTTGATTAAATTAAAAATTATTATTATTATTATTATTATTATTATTTGCACAGCTAAGGAAATAATCATCAGAGCAAACAGGCAACCTGCAGAATGGGAGAAAATATTCACAAACTTACATCAATGAAGAGCTAATATCCAGAATCTACAAAGAACTCAAGCATATCCACAAGAAAAACAACCCCATTAAAAGTGGACAAAAGATATAGAAATAGAAGCTTTTCAAAAGAAGAGAGACAAGTGACCAACAAATATATGAAAAAATGTCAACATCACTAATCATCGGGGAAATCCACAATAAGCTATCACCTTACCCCTGTTAGAACAGCTTTTATTAAAAAGTCCCAAAACAATAAATGCTGGTGTGAATGCAGAGAGCAAGGATTGCTTCTATAGTCTTTATGGGACTGCAAATTGTTACAACTTCTATGGAAAACAGTATGGAGATTGCTCAAAGAACTAAAAGCAGACAGATGATTGCTTTCAGCATTCTCACTATTGGGTTATCCACCCAAAGGAAAAGAAGTCACTTTATCAAAAAGATACCTGCTGTTTATTGCAGCACAATTCACAATTGCAAAGATGTGTAATCAACCCAATTGCCCATCAATTCATGAGTGGACTAACAAAATGTGGTATATGTATATCATGGAGTACTACTCAGCCATGTAGAAAGATGAATTAATGCCTTTTGCATCAATATGAACGGAACTGGAGACCATTATCCTAAGTCCAGCAACTGAAGAATGGATAAACAAACACTGCCTATACTCTCTATTAAATTGGAACTAACTGGTGAGCACACATGTGCACAGAGGTAAAACTCAGTGGAAATCAAGTGGAGGGAAGATGGAGGAGGGATTGGGCAAAAACCTACCTAATGAGTACAGAGAACACTATGTGGGTGATGGGCACACTTAAAGCCATGACTCCAACTTTACAAAAGCAAACCATGTAACCAAATACATTTGCACCCTGTTTGCATTTCAAAATTAAAAAATAAAATAGAAAATTTAAAATAAATTATACCAGTTGAATGATAGTGGAATGTTAGGCTCGTATTTGAAAATATTACTTTGTAATGGAGTAATCAACTGGATTTAAAAGCTCCATCAGTGATACTAGATCCAAGCAAGCTGTGAGTTATGGATCACAGTCTCCTGGTATGTAACCCAGGAGATGCTTGTAGTGACTCTAGCAATTTTGTCTTTTTTAATGTGTGAGTTGCTAAAGTTTTCACTCTTTTTGTTAAGTCAAATTGTAGCTCAGTGAGTACATATGAGCAGGGTGACAATCTCATTTTTTGAAATTCTTCGAATAGTTTTATACTGGGGTTAAGAACATTTTAGCTTTAGAAAGGTAATTTAGTACACTGTTACTGAAAACAAGAATCTGGGAGTAAAGTAGTAAAATAGAAACTATTGCAACAGGGGAAGAACTGAACTCAATTCCAAAGACAACATACGCAAGTGGGGATTTATAATCAGTGAGCAGGGTGGAGATAGGCGGATGGGAAATTGCTTAGAAGGAACATCAAGGGGAAGGGCAAAGTCTAGGTAAGTTGACTCAAGTGGATTCTTGCTGAAGTCAGGCAAGTGTGATTGAAATACCAAGGTGAGGATGAAAAATGTGATCAAATATCAAGGATAATAAGATATTGAGGATGGGGGATTTTGCTAAATGTAGCAGAATTCTTGCTAACACCAGGGCAAAGCTAAAAGGAACTTGGAAGCCCAAAGGTTAAGGCCTAGTTGAAAAGAGCTTCAGAGGTACCTAACCAAAGTTTGGTCAAAGGGAGTCTTTGTTAACATAGGCCATATATTTTGTAACATCAACAGAAGGGTTGGAGTAATATTATATAATCGAATACATTAATATTTCTTCAGTACACTTCTTCAGTGAAATGTAGAAATATTTAGGTTTGCTGCCAAATAAATTATGAAAAACTCAATTTTTAGTACTCTCTGGATTTCAGATTTATGGACTTATGAGATATCCTATTGTTTCATCCTTATAATAAAAACAAAAATCAAGGGAACACATCCAAGAGATGTTGGCAGTAGACTGAATTTTTTTTTTTTTTTTTTTTTTCAAACAGTCTTCTATTTTGGAGTTAAGAGATATGAACTCCAGAAATATCATTGATTATAGGCTGAAGATCATATGTTAGGCTTTCAGGCAGGTAACTGTCTGGATATACAAAATAGAAGATAGACACAAATGGGTACATTGGGAAGCGTGCAGTGAGTAACCCTCCCAGTAAAGACCTCTGTGTAGTACAGGGGAGGGTCTTTATCTAGTTATGCTGTGGTGGTTAGAGGTTTTATTTGAAAATAAAAGAAGTTCTGCATGTGAGCATTTTGACAAGTCCTTAGTGGAGAATTTCCTAACTCACGTTTTTTGTGGTTTAGACCAAATGTCTAAATGGAAAGGCTCATGTAAAACTAAAGCTTGCTTTTACATTTCAAGTAGCTATTTAGATACCTGGTCTCTTTTGTATGATTATCTGATTTGAATATAGTTTGTCTTTCCTTTTTATCCAGTTTCCATGACTAAACCCTTATGTTAGGCCAGAATGTGGTAATAGAGGCAATTATGCCATTGAGTATGCAGCCCTGCTCGCAGATTAAGGTTTCACACCTGGGTATCATTATTCTTTCCTATATCAATTTATTATTTAAGGACTTATTATTTGAAAGCCCTTATAGCACATAAGCAATAAGGATAGCTGAGAGTCTGCCTGTATTAAATGTATTTTGCTTTCTTTGCTTTTTATGCAGGAATAATTAAATCCCCTTCTAATGTGTCAGTAGCAGACGGTTTTGAAATTGACAGCACTCTTTCCTGTTCTCTTCAGTAATAACAACAAAAAAATCCCATAGGGACCAAGAGATTAATAATAACAAAAAAAGAAAGAAAGAAAATGGAACACATACTAGATAAGAGAATATTTACTCTCCTAAATCAGCACTGAAGTACTAAAAATATTTTATTTATTTATTTATGAATAGATTTTCACAGCTTTTATAATGTTATTGTTTTGTTGACTATATAAAAAACAAGGTACTTTTTGGAAATTAATATTCCATGTAGCACATTTATACAAACTAGTATGTGAGTAACAGGGTGTTACACTGAGTGTTTCAAAGCAAGTGACCTATTCCATAGGACGTTTTGGGGAGAAGGAAATGGATCAGTTTGACCTCATGGAATATTCATTTGCATATGCTTTGGATGCAAAGAACACTTTGCAAATTTTGAATTCTACCATGTGGCTGTTGTAGCAGAATGGCTGGTCTCTTTTCTAAAGAGTATATTTGCATATGATAGTTTAACAGCTTTTCCCTTTTGTTCCTAGAAGATTAAGTCTCAGTCCTAGGAGAAAATAAAGGTGGTTCCTTACAATTTGAAAAAGTATAATTTGGAGATAAAAGGAAACTCTGAAAAGCAGCTTTTACTTCTGAAATCTCAGGGTAAGAAATACTGTTTTTCCCCGTATGTGTCAGTAGAGCTGGTGCTGATTCACAATGGAGGATGTGGCACCAGGAGCTCTGTGAAGTCGAAATAACTCCTCAGAGTCTTCCTCATCTACTATTTTCTACTTAGTGAAATCCAACCTTCAGCAATTCACTCCTTTGGGTCAGAGCTTTTTGACCGTTTGCTTAAAATTCAGATTTCCTGGGTGGGTGAATGGTAGAGCACAGAGATGAGAGTTTTCTGAGCAATGGTGGTGACCTCAAGGTGCTCTGTGGAGAAAGAGCACTGGTCTTACAGAAAGAATCAGGTTCATAGTACAGAGGAGGTCTTACTCAATGGGGGAAAATCCCTCTAATATTTTTCAGGTGTCTCAAACATTTAACCTTGGGATCCTTTTTTCATTTGATGTCTATTAGAGTCCTTGGAACTAGTATCCCCTGGAATACACTTTGGGATATTATGTAAATTGCTGGAGAATACCTGGGAATTGTTCGTTGATTACTCAAAGATACTTAGCTTCATGAGAAGAGAATTTCCCTGAAGTTTTTCATAGTGCTGACTCTCATTAGACTGTACCCTGCGTTAAAAAAAAAAAATAATAAATAAATAAATTTATTTGTGACATAAAGAATACCGTACCATAAAGAATAGTAAGGCAGACTGTTCAGGACCATTGCCACAAATGTCAGGACCACTACAATGTTGCTTTGCAGCAGGGGGAAAGTTTAGGCTTAGCTGAATGACCAGGAAAAATGGGAACTTATAGCTAAGGAACAGGGTGGGAGTTAGTGGATGAAAAATTACTAAAAGGATCAAAGTAATTGTCACTTTGGGTAGAGTGCCATGGCATTATAGCCCACAGCCTAATCAACCTAACAGGTCGGGTGCACTGGCTCACTCCTGTACTCCCTGGCACTTTGAAAGGCCAAGGCGGGTGGATTGCTTGAGCCCAGGAGTTCAAGACCAACCTGAGCAAGAGTGAGAACCCATCTCTACTAAAAATAGAAAAACTAGCCAGGCATCGTAGTACTCACCTACAGTCCCAGCTACTTGGGAGGCTGAGGCAAGAGGATTGCCTGAGCCCAAGAGTTTGAGATTGCTGTGGGCTATTATGCCAGGGCACTTTACCCAGGGTGACAGAGTAAGAATCTATCTGAAAAATAAACAAATAAATAAATAAGCCAACCAAACAAACAAACAGAATTCTTGCTGAAGGCAAGCTTGGGTAATCAGACATCACCTGTGGCACCTGAAAAGCTGAGGCACCAAATCAGATATTGACAGTGAAGGATTCTGGCTAAGCCAATTTAGCAAGATTCTTGCTAAAATAAGACAATTTAAGAGAGGAACCTGGCCAGGCATCAGGGCATAGTTGAAGAGAGAGTTCAGAAGAGCCTGATTAGCATTTGGTCAAGGAGAAGACCAGTGCCACCAGCCAGGGCCCACAGAGTTCTCTGTCTCACTAAAGAGGACACCTGTTTGCTTCATGAAAGGTGTTAGGTCAACAATCAGGAAACTGATGATTTTAGTTTTTCTTATACTTTGACAAAGGTTACGTAGAAAAACTTTTGCTAATCTTTAGTCAGAATCTGTATTTCACTGGAGCACTGCCAGTTTTTGGGGGGTGACATTTGTTCTTTACCAAACTATGTCTCTTTAAATATTTTGAGGGACAAATGAAGTTTTGAAATCCTAAGCAGAGATTAGAGGAATAAACTTTAAAAATCTTCACTAGGTTTTCCTGTGTAGATATTTATGATGGTGTGATACTTACTCAGCTGAAGTTGATTCAGTTGATTATTCCCATTTTTTTCTTTAAGTTCTAACAGGCATCCTCAGACATTTTAAACAGGGGGCCAATTCACTGTCCCTCAAACCATTGGAGGGCCAGACCATAGTTTAAAAAACAAACAAACAAACTATGAACAAATTCCTATGCACACTGCACATATCTTATTTTGAAGTAAAAAAAATAAAACGGGAACAAATAGAATCACACTGCCTCATGTGACCTGCGGGCCGCAGTTTGAGGACTCCTGTAAGCCAAGTCACACATTAAAGCAATTTTCATATTAATTAAAATAGAGGACATAGTAAGGTTCATCTATATTTTCTGCTTTATTTGCAAAGCTACTTAAAAATAATGCCTTTCCCCAGTTATTGCTAAATAGGCCTATAGTGGATGCAGTATCCTTCTGCAACAGAAGATTAAACAATATTACAATTTTGAATGAAATTAGGGAATTGAGGACTTGAATTGCAACATAACAAAAGACTGTTATCTCCGAGGAATTGCATGTGTTATTGGTTCTAACTAAAAATAAAAATAATACACTCAGGGATGCTGGGAGAACAGCTTAAATACCATTAGGATGGTGGTGGGGGTAGTATAGATTTATTGATGATATTAAAAAAATAGGATATAGTATTTTGAAAACACCTCTGATCCTTTGTTAACTATTTCAGTTGAAAACTGTCTGAATAAATTATTATTTTATTAAAATATAATACACATTGTAGCATGTTCTTGAGTCTTTTTCAAAAAAGCAAATAAGTTACACCAAGAGGGTTCTATATAGCACACATCTAGGAATTAATTTCTATTACTTCTTTAACTGGTATGTTAGATTAAATCCCACATGTCAGATGAGAATCAAATGAGACATGGAATCGAATGAATTGAATATGTGAGCAATGATATTCTCTACTTATCATTTCCAAATGAGTGCAAATAAAGCATTTCAAGGAAAATAGTATTGGTCACATAAGCATGGTATCTTTAGATCCAGGATATGTTTATAGGATGCTCAGGATAGATATGGAAATTTGAACATCTATGAATATTTGAAAATCGTTAGCTCCATTAGGACAGACATGGAGTGTGACTTTTCTCTTTTCTATTTCCAGTACACAATGCTATGTCTTATACTTAGCACTCAATAAATACTTATGGGATGGATAGGTGAATGAATATGAATGGAATATTTGAATCTTTGAATCTTTCTTTGGTTTGAATCCTAATATTTTTGACATTGTAGAACTATGAAGAGAATATATTTTCCAACTGACTAGTTGCGAATGTAGAGTGCCTACTACTATAGGATGACTTCAGAAATGACCTGACCTTCCTGACTATTGAAGTCTCTTTCATTTAGCTATCAAACAAATTAATAAACAAAACCAACAAATTTCTATAGATAGGGTTGCCAAAGACTATTCCGGCATAAGGATGCCTGGGACATACTTATACTAAAAAATTATTCACTCTTGATCTGAAATTCAAATTTGACTAGGTATTCTATATGTTTATTTGCTTGTACTGGCAATCCTGTATAGATTATTGCTGGTGTCTGAAGTTAGTTTCTATAGAAAACTCTATTGTAATCCTTTTAAGTTCCCTCAAATCACCCTGTATACCCACTCAACTTTTCCAGGCTTTGCTGTTAGTTGTTAGCACCTTTGCCTTAGCCCGAAAGGTTGACCTTGGACTCTGAAGCCTTAAGGACAAATTCTGCCCTCAAGATCAGGCTGAGTGTGAGACTTGGACCAGGAAGTTCATATCTCTCCCAAGACTTGGGAATTTTTCAGCCACTATTTCATTAATTATGTTTTCTTACCTTTCTTCATCATATCTCTTTCTGTAATGCCTATAACGTAAATATTTCTTCCCTTAAATCCTGTAAGCTTTCTTTATTCTTATTTATTTTTTCTTTATCTGCCTGTGTTGCTTCCAAGACTGTCTTCAAGCTCTGCTATTTCATTCTTCTGCTTGATCTAGTTCATTGCTGAAGCTCTTGATTGCATTTTTAAAATTTTTAACTGAATTCTTTAGCTCTAAGATTTCTGTTTGGTTCTTTTTTATGTTATCTGTTTCTTTACTGAATTCACACTAGTAATGTTTGCGTGTGTCTTTGTAGCCTAGGATGAGTTTGTGTTGGCTGTGTTGCAGCTTTGTCAGGGGAGGGCTTGTCAGGGTGTTTCCCAGGTTGGGACCCAGGCATGCACATGGCATGTCAGCCAACTTGAGCTCTGGCTCACTGGGGTTTGGGTCACAGGGCTGTTACCTTGCCCAGGCTCATAGGCACAGAGTTGTTTGATTAGCCTGGGGTGTGTTTGCCAGTGGCAGCCCTTGGGGATATTTCTGAGGCCCAGTATGGGAGCACACACTGCTTGGTTGGCCTGGGGTATATTTTCTGGGGTGGCCCATGGGGCTTTTTCTTAGGTCTGGGGGCATGGCTACTCAGTGGTCCTGGTGGGGTGTTTGCCAGGAGTAGCCCGCAGGGCTGTTTCTCATGTTCAGGACTTGGGCACAAGGCTTCTCAGTTGGCCTGGGGCATGCCTGTCTGCGAGGCCCACAGTGCTTTTTCTTAGGTTCAGGGTAGAGGATCATAGTTGCTGTGCAAAGACGGGACCATGGCTACCAGGGATGATCTGCAGGACTAAGGTGTATTCCTAAGGCTCTGCATGCAGGCACAGGGCCTTTGGGCAGGCCAGGGATATGTCTGTGGGAGGTGAGAAAGAGAACTGCATGCACTCTCTCCACTTCTTGAAGGGAGGCATATCAGTGAATATGTGGATAGACTTTTAAAACTACCCCAAGAGATGTTCCTCAGAGTAATAGTACTTCAACGGATTATTTTTATTCAAAAGATATTTGAAGAATATATAATACATACCAATTTAGGAACTTCAGATAAAAAAGACTAATAAAACAGTCTCTACCATTAAGATACTCATGGCCTACTAGAAGAATGAACTATTTGTTGTCACATTATTACAATGGAAATAGACTTTGGAGCAGAGATTCTCAACCTTGGCTATAAGTAATCTTTCTAAGGAGTTTTCTAAATATATTCACTGCCTTACCTGAGACCATTGAATCAAAATCTTTGTGAGTGGGGGCCCAAACATAAATATTTAAAAAAATTTTCCAGATAGTTATAATATGGAACCAGGTTACAAATTTGATTTACAAGTTTAACATTTTCTTAGCATCTCCTACCATGTGACTTAGTTTGTGTTCCCCCAGAAGCTGACCCTGTGACAAAGATTTTAGTAGAAGTAATTTATTGTGGGGTAATTTTAGATAAGAATGTTAAGGCACACAAAGTTGAAAAGAAGTTGATTTGTTTCTTCTTTTCCTTTCTTTTATTTCTTTTTCCTTAAAAAAAAAAAAAAAAAAAAAAAAAAAATCCTACTTGGACCTGTGATCTTATGAGCATGGTTTGGTGTTTGTCGTTACTTTAGAAAATTCTTCACCCTTATTTCTTCAAATATTTCTTCTGCCTTTTTCTCTCTCTCTTCGCCTTTGGAGAGTCCACTTATACTTCTTTTAGACTATTTGATGCCGTCTTGTAGTATGAAATCCTTTTTTTTTTTAATACTCTTTTTAAAATTTATGTTTCTGTTTCGGTAATTTCGATTGAGTCATCCTTTAATATGTTGGGTTTTTTTCCTTAGCTGTGTTAAGTCAGCTGATAAAACTGGCATTCTTCTCTATGACTGTGTTTTTCATCTCTAGAATTTCTATTAAATTTTTTTTCTGATGGTTTCAATTTCTTGTTGAAATTATCATATTTATTATACAAATTGGGTAATTTCAACAAGAAAATATAATATAAGCATATAATATAAAAATATGTACATTTATGTGATAGTATTAAAACCTTTAACATATGAATTATAGTTATTTTAAATTTCTTATCTAATAATTCCAATTTCTCTTCGTAACTTCGTCTTTGTTAGTTTCTTTGTTCCTTGACATTATGGTTTTTTAATTCTTGCTTTTTGGTAAGCTTTATAATGTTTTGTTGAAAACTAGATCTCTTGTGTATGATAGCAGAAACTGAGGTAAATAGTTTTGATGCTTGGAAATGCGTACACTCTTTCTTCTCCTTTACCGTGGGGATTCAAGTCCATCTCTCAGGAGTTGTGCTGGGTTTGGAATTTGTTGTTGCTATGATTACTTTCAGAATACTATAGGCTGCAAATTTCTCTGGTATTATCTATGTTTAGCATGAGAGTTAGTTTCTCAGAAGTTTTTCTCAATATTTAGTCTATATTTCGCTTTAGATGTTTCTTTTGTACTATGTCTCAGAAAGGTCTTCTCTTCTTCATATTCTCACCCTTCTTTTAGTAGGAAATCAGGGTTATTCAGAATTTGGTAGCCTGGCTGAAGGGTGTGGTAGGCAAGTGGGGCATTTTCTACTGTTATAATTAAGCCTCAGTCTCGGGTAGGTACTGTGTCCATGGGTCCAAGGATTTGGTCTTAGAGCATTTGCCCCATTCCCAGTCATAGGTCTGGGCTCAGCATATATTCCTTTCCCTTTCCTATAGGTAAAGGTAATTTGTGTGTGTGTGTGTGTAGCAGGAGTGGTTCAAGCTGGTCCCCTCATGAAGTGGTGAAGCATATCCCTTGCACCTTGTCATTATCTTTGGTATTTGCTAAATCTATTTCATAACAATTCTGAGCATTCCCAGTTAACATAATCTTCCTCCCTGTATGTTGGGGAATTTATATTTTTCCCTTAATGGAAGCATTTTTTTTTGTTTGTTTTTTTTTTGTTTTTTTCCAGTTTCTGACAACTCAAGCAGAAGCCAGAGTCCCACATGTTGCTCAAGGTAAGTTTGACATTGTTAATAAGACACAGATTCAAAATACAAATGGGGCAGTTGATTCTTCACCCCTGAGGAACAGAGTTGCTTCTTCTTCATGACAGTGATGTTTCATGGGTACTTTGCTACTTGGTCAGTTATATTTTTGGTCTATACTGTCCAATAGCCACACCAGACTGTCTAAATTTATATTTAGTTCTTCGCTCACACTAATCATATTTTAAGTTTTCATCAGCTCCGTGTGTCTAGTGGACAGCCCAGATTAGAACACTTCCATCATTGCAGAAAGTTCTATAGAACATGCTACTCCAGATCCTCATGACATCACTCTCAGGGTTCTTCTTGGGCCTAAAACTGTAATAAATTTAATGAAATATTTTTTCATTTCATAAATATAACAAGCTTCTCCTCTGACTACCCACAGGCCATCAGGGTTTGGGCACAACAGAATGGATTTCCAGGAAAGCTGAAACACTGCTCTAGAATTTAGTAACCTCTTATATCATTAGACCATTTGGTGCACTGTGATTTTTCTGCCTCAACATGAATTCTCTCTCTGGAGCCTCATGATACTTGACTGAAACTTGGCTTTCTCCAGGTTTCCTGCAGTCAGTCAGGCACATGTGCCTACACAGCTGTGTTTCGTTCATATACTTCAAACATATCTCTATAGGTCTGCATTGCAACTGTGCTCTGTAGTCAAGTGTTTCAGAAAATTTCTCAGTTCACTTGCAAATCAGCAGAACCACCCAGGGCCTGGGAAGGCTTCCTACCTAACCCTTCCCACGCACCAGGATCAGTACTTCATTGCATATGATGTACAGTAGGGCACAAAATCTTCTCACTTGTGCTTTCTGGACTAAGATTTTGTTTAGGGATCTTAGAACACATATACCTTTAATTTCACCTCTCCAATGAGAAAGCGACACAAAACTCATAACTTCAGTTTAGCACTACTTAACTGTTAATTATGTGCAATTGATCTAAAAACTTGCTTGTGTTTAGTTCTCTTTTTTTAACATATTCTCATCTGCTCTAGGTATTTTTCTTTTTCCCAAAGCATCTAGATCTTTAAGGTAAAATAGTAGTGACAGCAAACATGTAACTAGCACTTATTATATGCTAGGTAAAATAGTAATGACAGCAAACATGTAACTAGCACTTATTATATGCTAGGCACATGCACACTTACTCCTTACCACAGTCCTATGAAAGATACTATTAGAACTGGGCTTGGCGAATGTGGGGAGACAAGACTCCAGACATCTCTGGCCAGTGGGATCTGCCTATGATCATCCCTTTGAGGATACAGGGAGCCAGCAAGGGACTTCTGGACCCCAGGAGGAAGACAAAAACAGTGGAAAACTGGCAAGTGGCTGCGTGTATTCGATCAACCTAATCACGCCAGCAACCGTGAGTACAAGCACCAGTGAGACTGCAAACCGGAAAGGCCTTACCTGTGAACTTTTTTGGTGTTCTTGGACTGGGCGCTCAGTTGAGCTGCATTGGGGAGAGCTTGAGCAAAAGTGTGGAGAACTTTGGGCATTGTCTGGGGCCCAAAAAGGAGCCACTGAGCTGGG
>CAUYPK010076648.1:0-40276 GCA_963574355.1 Loris lydekkerianus
AACATTTATTTACAAGACTTTACTGCCTTAAATGGGGTTTTCACTTAATTAAATGTGCCATTAAATATTGTGGGTTAAATAGTTCAGTGGAATACAGTTCAGTTCAGCCGCCTACCTCTTCAGCTCAGCCACAACTTGTGGACTGAGCTAAAGCACCACCCCCTCAAGCAGACGGCAGAAGACGACTGGAGACTATGTGCAGTTGATTAGGTGCACACGCACCAAATCAAATAACCTGTATGACCCAAGTATAAGCTTATACTCAAGTATATACAGTACATATGCTCAGTGCCCGTAGTACAGTAGTTAGGGCACCAGCCACATGCACCAAGGGTGGTAGGTTCAAACCTGCCCCTGGCCTGCTGAACAATGACAACTGCAACAAAAAAAACAGCCAGGCGTTGTGGCAGGCACCTGTAGTGCCAGCTACTTGGGAGGATGAGGCAAGAGAATTGCTTAAAGCCCAAGAGTTTGAGGTTGCTATGAGCTATGATACCATGGCACTCTACCAAGGGCAACCTAGTGAGACTCTTTCTAAAACTTAAGTAAATACATAAAAGTTTTTAAAAATCATGGCTACTATGACATTCATTGTCTTATGTGAGTTATTTACTGTAGTTTAAAACAGGTGTACCTCAAGTATTATTCTCCAAATTAACCAAAGAAGATTTGCTATGGAAGCTTTTTCTCTTGGAAAAAATATTAAACATATTAAGCCATCTTGAAAAAGTATTGATAAGACATATTAGGTCGGGCTCAATGGCTCACGCCTATAATCCTAGCATTCTGGGAGGCTGAGATGAGTGGATTGCCTGAGCTTAGGAGTTCCAGACCAACCTGAGCAAGAGTGAGATTTTGTCTCTAAAAATAGCAGGGTGTTAGGTGGACACCTGTAGTTCTAGCTACTTGGGAGGCTGAGGCAAGAGAATCACTTGAGCCCAAGAGTTTGAGGTCATAATGCCATAGCACTCCACCAAGTGAGACTCTATCTCAAAAAAAAAAAAAAAAAAAGGACATATATAACCACACAAGTCACACCAATTTGTCTTAGTCCATTCATACCAATACAGTAAATCCAACAGAGCTTATATTCCAGGAAAACTTCTTACAAAGGGCCAAAAGGGGTGGATATAGTGCTGTAATAACACAAGCTATCTCCTAACACAAGAAACAAGGATAAAAATTCCTTACAGATGACTCCATAACCTACTTCTCATTTGTGAAAGTTAATTCATCCAGTGCTAATTAAGTGATATATCACGTCATCTTTTATACTAACAACAAATGTTCCAATGATATAGGCACCAAGTTAAGCAATCCAAATGGAAAATGCTGTTCTTATTTTCTATGTTTATTAAAAATGTACCAGCCAAAAATTTTGGCTGCTTACAACCATTTCCATCCTTTTGAATGGCAGCCTGCCAGCTCCCAAGTTGGTCATACTGTTGCCTTTTGGTTCTAGATATTGCACTGGGTGGCCTGACCTCCAAAGGTCATTCTGTAGAAGGTCAATTTGTTGACTGTGACAAAATGTTATTGCTTCTTGTTCATATTTAGTTTAACATTTAAAAAGAGCAAAAGGGAAACTTGAAGTAGGAAATCACAGACTAATTCTAATCACTAAGGAAACTTTGTGGAATGTGTTACCATATAGAATAAAAGAATTTTAGAGATGGAAGGAATCTTAAGTCCAACCCACTCATTTTTCAAAAAAGAAATGTGAGGTCCAGAGAGGCTAAATAACTTGCCTCCAGTCTCATAGTTCCTTTGTGGTAGAACTGGAACTTAAACTCAGGATTTGCAATTCTTCGTCCATTTCTTCCACCATGTCATGCTACCTTAGTATGGCATAAGAGTGGGTTAAGCCGGCAACAGAGCTGATTCTCTTCTCATAAAATCTACTTAAAAATTAGCTGAAGCCAGGTGCGTTGGCTCATGCCTGGGAGGCCTCTGGGAGGCCAAGGTGGGTGGATCGCCTGAGCTCACTGGTTCAAGACTAGCCTGAGCAAGAGTGAGACCCCCCCTCTCTAAAAATAGCCAGACATTGTGATGGGCGCTTGTAGTCCCAGCTACTCGAGAGGCTGAGGCAAAAGAATCACTGGCGCCCAAGAGTTTGAGGTTGCTGTGAGCTATGACAGCACAGCACTCTAATGAGGGTGACAAAGTAAGACTCTTGTCTCCAAAAAAACCCTTAAAATTAGCTGAGATTGCGGTGGTTTGGCTGAATGGAGATAATCATTTGAACCATTGTGTTGTCCAGCCCAAAGCCCAATGCCTAGCCATCATGTGGGCACCTAAATGTTTGAAAGATAACAAATGAATGAATTAATAACTGCTCTAATTTAAGACAAAGAGAAAAATACTCATCACAAGAAATACACTTCTTTACACCAAGTCTAAGGACATCAACTTTCCCTCACAGAAACTTTTCACCCCAGCCTAGAATCACAGCAGGAGCCGCGTTCCGAGACCTGCATCTACACAGCCATCACAAAATAGACAACGTATCTGTTAGCAATGTGTACTCAGACAGAAGATGAAAATAAAACATGCTTCTGTCGAAGATGAGTTTGCTGCAGGAGTGTTGTCAGTCTGGCTCTGAAGGTTCTCTCAGAACATGCCTTGTTTAAATTAGTCTGACAGCATCGGTGTAGACTTGTCCTCCATTTATGGCCATGAAGAGGATGCATGACTAATGCTACTTGGCAGTTAGGAAATCAATGTTAAAGATTATAGGCACGGTCTCCACCATCACCCCAAAACAGGCTCTCCCTCAAAAAATTAGAAATTTGAGGATAGATAAGAAGGTGGTTTGGAATGAAATGATTATATACTTTTCTACTTATACATAATAGTATTGCATTTTTTTTTTTCTGGCAATTAGTTCACAGTGTAGTTTTTAATTTGTCCCCTAAGAATGGAAAAATAAATAATGTAAAACATGATATTCCAGAAGGATTCGAGATATTTTGATTACTGATCTTTCAGCTTTAGCTGCCCACATATAACCTTGGCTCTAAAATGTTATCAGGAGACTTAGGAGAAACTATTAATATTTGCCTCTTTGCCATTTACATTTTTCTTCCATTTGTCGTTTTTCTCCCTTTCAAATTAGAATTTATTTAGTTAATTTCATCTCTTCTTCCCCAGAGTCTCTTTAAAAAAAAAATTTTTTTTTAAGGTTCGTCAAGTAAAGCAGTGGGAGTGGAGAAGGAACAAAGGGATCTGTAACTGGTTGTGATCAATTAGTTGTAAATGCCACTGTACTTGGAACAGCCAGACCAGCCAAGTCTCCTTTTCTTAGCTTTACAATGTTTAGATTTGGGAGGAAACTCCTATAGCCTGAGTGTCACTGGAGTAACATTAGTCAGTGGAGGCCATATTCATTCTATAAAGTGCAATGCATTATTTTCACAAAATTCAGCCACGGCTGCCATTTAAAGAATATGGCAAGTGGGCTCTATTTGTATATAACAATCAAATCATGATGTTTTAGAAACTGGATTAAAAAGAAGTATGGTCATAATCTAATTCTGCTATTATTTTGTAAAATCTAGCTTGTCGCTTGGGAAGAAAAAAAGACTGGTTGCCCTCTTGCTTGTGCTGAATTGATTTACTTGTCCCATTTATTGTAATCAAACTTGAGAACACCAATTTTCAAGTACATTATGATCAGGTGACAACAGACCTTGGAGTTGTTTCCTCAAAGGAAATCGGGAGAAAAGTTAATAAAGGAAAGATTATTTTCTGGGTAATTACAGTAGAGGAGAAGAATATTATTAATACCACTAGGATGTATCCTGAATAAGCTGTCTGAAATTAATTCACACTGCTTTCACTATCTCTTTGGTAGCTTTTAACCCACTTTTCAGTTAAGTTTCAAAGCTTATTAAACATCCCAATTATCTTTCTCTTTGAAACTGTTGCTAAGCATGGTGATCTGGCCAAATCCTAGTTTGAGAAATTATCTTCAAATCTTCATTTCCTTAGGTTTAAAATTCAGTTTCTAGTCAAGGATTGCTAAAGTTGAAAGAAAAGCAGAAAGTAATAGAGAAAACAATTTCCTTGTGTCATTAGTCCTAACATTAGTACCAACATATGATGAAGTAATAAAGATTAAAAGAAATAATCTTTTATTTCTCAAGGTCTACCTAGGAAATAAAACTAGCACAGTTCAAAACAAAACAAACAAAATACTTTTAATTACTTAACTCTTCATTCTGCCACAAGAAACTACAGAGATAATCTATCTGGTAAATCATGAAATTCCTGTTTCCCAAGCTATAAATAAACCCTTTTCTCAGGCAAAAATTTGATTCCTTAGAGGCGAGGCTTGTGACTTGTTCAGTGTAGTGTTTTTTGTTTTGTTTTGTTTTTCTTTTTTTGAGACAGAGCCTCAAGCTTTCACCCTGGGTAGAGTGCGGTGGCATCACAGCTCACAGCAACCTCTAACTCCCGGGCTCAAGCAATTCTCCT
The DNA here is from genome assembly GCA_963574355.1 of Loris lydekkerianus. Classification (NCBI taxonomy): domain Eukaryota; kingdom Metazoa; phylum Chordata; class Mammalia; order Primates; family Lorisidae; genus Loris; species Loris lydekkerianus. The sequence continues at coordinate 4,477 of CAUYPK010076648.1, forward strand.
GCCTCCACCTCCCAACAGCAGCCGTCATTGTTGTTTGGCGGGCCTGGTCTGGATTCAAACCTGCCAGCTCAGGTGTATGTGGCTAGCACCTTAGCTGCGTGAGCCACAGGCACCAAACCTCAGTGTAGTGTTTTAATAAATGAGTTAAATGAGTAGCCAAATTATGAATTCCAAATTGATGTTAGGACTTGATTTCCAAAATAGTAATGCTACTGAGAAGTAGCCACTCATAATTCATTCCTTTACCACTCCTTTAACTTAGTTACCCAAGGCATACAACTAGTGGAGACTTATAGAGCTTTCAGGGGTGGTTCCTTAAACCAACGCAGTGAACCAAAAATTCATACAGAAATCCTAACATCTTCTTTTTTTTAGAGACAGAGTCTCACTTTATCACCCTTGTAAAGAGATATGGCATCACAGCTCATAGCAACCTCCAACTCCTAGGCTTAGGTGATTCTCCTGCCTCAGCCTCGTGAGTAGCTGGGACTATAGGTGCCCGCCACAACGCCCAGCTATTTTTTTTGTTGTTGTTGCGGTTTGGCCGGGGCCAGATTCGAACCCCCCACCATTGGTATATGGGGCTGCTGCCCTACCCACTGACCCACATGCACTACCCAGAAATGCTAACATTTTCATTGAATACAGGGTAATAAAATGAAGTCAGTGTGTGTATATGTATACATGTTGTATTTTGGGGGGGGTGTAAATTACAAGTAACTACATATATTATTTAGCATATACAATTTGATGAGTGTGGGCTTATATGAATAACTGTGAGCCCAAGTATATCTTTAAAGGTATTTTGAGAATTATCTACATTAAATTTTTGGCGGGGGGTGGGGGAAGAGCCTCAAGCTGTCCCTCTGGGTAGAGTGCTGTGATAACACAGCTCACAGCAACCTCTAACTCCCAGGCTCAAGCAATTCTCCTGCCTCTGCCTCCCAAGTAGCTGGGACTACAGGTGCCTGCCCCAACACCTGGCTATTTTTTGGTTGCAGCCGTCATTGTTGTTTGGCGGGCTTGGGCTGGATTCGAACTATATTGCCCTTGGTAGAGTGCTATGGCATCACAGCTCATAGCAACCTCAAACTCTCAGGCTTAAATGATTCTCTTGCCTCAGCCTCCCTTGTAGCTGGGACTACAGCCTACAGCCACAACGCCTGGAGATAGATAGATAGATAGATAGATAGATAGATAGATAGATAGATAGATATGTGTATATATATATATATATATATATATATATATATATATATAGTTTTTTTTTGTTTTTTTTTTAATTGTAGTTGTTGTTTGGCAGGCCAGGTCAGGTTCAAACCCTTCAGCCCCAATGTAGGTGGCCAGCGCCCTGGCCGCTGAGCTACAGGAACCAAGCCTATACATTTTCTTTACTAGTGTTCTTTTTTTTTTTGCAGTTTTTGACAGGGGCCAGGTTTGAACCCACCACCTCCAGTATATGGGACCGGCGCCCTACTCCTTTGAGCCACAGGTGCCGCCCTCTTTACTGATGTTCTAATTAATATCAGAGAGACTGGCTAGGGAGTACTGTGCCCCTAAAGTAACTGCAGGCTATCTATAGCTTTGGTTGTTTGCAAGGCAATTGGGCATAAAAGTCTAAGTCTAGAATAAGATTTACTAAAAACTTTGAAGAGAACTCATCTATTTCTTCATTTACATTCTTGGGACAGACTTTTTTAAGACTTAAGTACTCCCACTCCGGAGGCTGAGGAAAGAGAATAATTGCCTAAGCCCAAGAGCTGGAGTTGCTGTGAGCTGTGACACCACAGTACTCTACCGAGGGTGACAAAGTGAGACTGTGTCTCTACAAAAAAAGACTTAAGTACTCATTTAAAATGTATCACCAATGCATATGGTTACAATATTCCAGGGAAAGGCCCCGAATAGAGACCTACTACCCTACCTTCTCATTCAGGTTTCTTGTCTAACTGAAGATGGCATTTTAAATCTGTCAAGCATATCATAATTAGTTTTTCTTTAAATAGCTCATGTTTTGTGTGTTTTTTTGTAATGTTCACTAAGCATCTCATTGTACTTGATTTTATTCAGTGTTTCTCACTTGCAAATAATATTTCCCTTCAAAAGTTCACAGTCTGGTCTTTTCCTTCATATGTTTCACTTTATTTTCTCTTATACTACTAATGAGATGGTGATTCTTGATTTGCTTTATTTGAGTTATTTATATCTTTAGGTCTCTGTTTAATATCATTTCTGGTTTGGCTTTCTTTTCCTACTGAATGATGCCCAAATTAAGTTAAGAAGCAATTCCTAAGACAGCTGGCCTGAGATCCTTCACATTCTTCTGATATCCTGAATACTGGACACTGTTTAATTTTGAAAGTTGACGTAACTAGCTAAATTCGTGGTTTATATTGGGTTTGAACCAAGAAGTTCTTTCCAGAGTAATTCTGCTCTAAAACTAGATTGGGGGGGGTAAAGTTAGGGATGAATTAAAGCAGTCTAAGTGGTGATTATAAATGCATAAAAGTTAGTGACTTGGGACAATTTGAGCTCTTGGGTAAGTGCTACCCATTTGGCATCAACCTATAGAATACAAGAATACTTTATGTTAACCAGCTTCTAATGATGGGGCTCCTAGTCAAATAATCAACAGAGTATAGAAACAAGGATTCCTGATGCTAACTTAATTACCCTCATCAGGACCAGCACGGTAGGTCACGCCTATAATCCTAGCACTCTAAGAGGCTGAGGTTGGTGAATTGTTTGAGTTCAGAAGTTCCAGACCAGGGCGGCACCGTAGGCAGGTTCAAACCCAGCCCCGGCCAAACTGCAACCAAAAAATAGCCGGGCATTGTGGCAGGCGCCTGTAGTCCCAGCTGCTCGGGAGGCTGAAGCAAGAGAATCGCGTAAGCCCAAGAGCTAGAGGTTGCTGAGTCCTGTGACATCATGGCATTCTACCAAGGGTGGTAAAGTGAGACTCTGTCTCTACAAAAAAAAAAAAAAAAATTGTTTTAATTAAAAAAAAAAAAAAGAAGTTCCAGACCAGTCTGAGCAAGAGAGCTACATCCTGCCTCTACTAAAAATAGAAAAATTCGCCAGTGTTCTTGCAGGCACCTATAGTCCCAGCTACTCAGGAGGCAGAGACAAGAAGATTGCCCAGGCAGCACCAGTAGTTCTGTGGGTAGGATGCTGGCCACATACACCAAGGCTGGCAGGTTCAAACCCAGCTAAAACAACAATGACAAAGAACAAGTGACCCCATCTCAGGGTGGGCAAGGGACTTGAAGAGAAACTTCTCTAAAGAAGACAGACGCACGATCTACAAACACATGAAAAAAAGTTCATCATCCTTAATCATCAGAAATGTAAATCAAAACTACTTTGAGATATCACCTAACCCCAGTAAGAGTAGCCCACATAACAAAATCCCAAAACTAGAGATGTTGGTGTGGATGTGGAGGAAAGGGCACACTTCTACAATGCTGGTGGGAATGCACACTAATACTTTCCTTCAGGAAGGATGTTTGGAGAATACTTAGAGATCTAAAAATACACCTGCCATTTGATCCTATAATTCCTTTACTAGGTATATACACAGAAGACCAAAAATCACAATATAACAAAGACATCTGTACCAGAATGTTTATTGCAGCCCAACTCATAATTGCTAAGTCATGGAAGAAGCCCAAGTGCCCATTGACCCACGAATAGACTAGCAAATTATGGTACATGTATACCATGGAATATTATGCAGCCTTAAAGAAAGATGGAGACTTTACCTCTTTCATGTTTACATGGATGGAGCTGGAACATATTCTTCTTAGCAAAGTATCTTGGGAATGGAAGAAAAAGTATCCAATGTACTCAGCCCTACTATGAAGCTAATTTATAGTTTTCACATGAAGGCTATAACCCAACTATAGCACAAGAATATGGGGAAAGGGCCAAGGAAGGGGAAGGGAGTGGGGAGGTTAGGGTGGCGGGAGAGTAATGGGTGGGGGCACACCTATGGTACATCTTAGAATGGGTACAGGCGAAACTTACTAAAGGCAGAATACAAAAGTCTACATACAATAACTAAGAAAATGCCATGAAGGCTACGTTGAACAGTTTGATGAGAATATTTCAGATTGTATATGAAACCAGCACATTGTACCCCTTGATTGCACTAATGTACACAGGTATGGTTTAACAATAAAAAATAAACAAATAAAGAGTGATTCTCTAGCTAAACTATAACCACCCAGGGCAGATTCAGTCAGAACCCCTTTCACCTTTAGGGAAAGGTACTTCCCCTAGTTCCCAGCTTTATTCCCTACTGAAAATCTCTACCAAACCATCTGCAATGTTACTGTATTTGATACTAACTCATGGTTTCTTAGGTTACTGGGTTAAATAAAATCTGATGGAGCTTAGAAGATTTTACCACATTGACTTTTATCCTTACTGCTTAATTAAATCCCTCACATGGGAAAGAATGATTTTCAGCCATCTCACTTTCTATGGCATCAGCATGAAACTGTGACTGTTGAAATAGCCAAATGCCAGTTGTGTTTAATGCTTCAGGTGCAACAAGCCTGTTATAGCTGGAGTCTCTGACAAAGATAGATATTAACTGAAAATTGAAAATGATAGCAAAGGAGATTGAATTGGAATAGCAAAATGAGCATACGAATCTACTTTTGTTCAATTTCCTAAACATGTCATAAAGTATCTTTTCGAAGAACACATCCATAATTGTACTAGAAAATAAGAAAACAAGCCACAAGATAACCATGGAAATTTCCTGGCAGACTACAATAAATGCAACTGAGCCGATAACATAATGACAATGACCAGAGACTACTCGGGAAGAAACAAACGTAGGAATTCATTTGAAGAGACACTGAACACAGAGCAGTCAATTCACTGAGGAGCATAAGGGCTCTGGGGTGGATTGAGTGTATTAATGGCCCCAATTCTTCACCCCACCCTATATTCATGCCCCTTGTCATGACACTTTGCAGTTCCTCAACAAAGGTGGAACCTCTTTCCCTATACCTTGAGTCTGGACAGACCTACAAGCTTGAAGCTTACTGCCTTCAAGCTAATAAGGCAGAAGTGGCTGTGTGTCACAGAACCTATATTTGACAGTCAATACCTTTCTAAGGAAAGGGAACTCATGCCTCATGAGGACTCCTGTGTGAGCACAGAAGCCTGAGAAAGAATAATTGCATTGAGATAATTCTGGACCTCCAGAACTTCTAGAGGGGAGTTGGGAAAATGGAAAGGCAACTCTAATTGGGAAGAAAATAAACTGACTTTCTCTCTCACCAGAGTTAAGACAACCCTTCATATTTCAGCCATTGGAGTAGTGGTAGGAGGCACCAGATTGCTTGTCTGCTGCATCCAAAAACAGGATGCATCAATTGACACATGGTTGTCCCTTAAATACAGCCTATAAACAGCCACTCATGCTTGGGAGAGAGACCCCTGGTAGACTAGAGGTATGTGATAGCAGAGAAGCCTCCCCTGCTGTCCACACCCACCTATATCTATTTTCAGTCATTAAAAAAAGAGACAACCAAGAAACACCAAATGTGGAGAAAATCCTTGGCATGAAAGAGAAGTATTATAATAAGATAAAGGACAGGCCAACTAATCCTAGAAGAAACAAATAATTCAATAAAAGAAAGAAATATCCTTTAAAAATATCTTCAGAAAGATCTATTATAATATTGCATCCATGATAGAAAACAACTTTTAGAAATCTTTCAGAAAATAAGAAAGGAATAATAAGAAAGAAAACTTCCAGAAAATAATAATAGAGCCCTTGAAAAAAATTTTTTCTAACAGAAATCTCAGTATTATGATAAATAATAGAAAAGATAAGCCCAAATATGAAATAAATGATTAGGAAGATAAAATTGAAACAAAAATTTAAGAATCTATAGAAAAAACAAATGATGGGAAATGTGTAAGAAAGACCCAAGGTATAGAGGATGGATTCAAAAGTACAAATGTTTACTGTACTAGAAGTTCCAGAAAGAAACAAATAGATGGGAGAAAATAGTGAAAGAAATAGTAGAGAAAATTTTCTCAAGGTGAAAAGTATCTTTAGATTATAAAAGGTCTAGCAAGTGCTGAGCAAAAGGAATTAAACACACATCCACATACGCTCAAACACACAGCTAGATGGGAAAATCAAAACCACATCTAGGACCTGGGTAAGATGGCTCACTCCTATAATCCTAGCATTCTGAGAAGCCAAGTAAGGTGGGTCCATTGCTTGAGCTCAGGAGTTTAAGACCAGCCTGAGAGCAAGAGTGAGATCCTGTCTCTACTAAAAATAAAAAAACTAGCCTGGCTTGGTGGTGGTCACCTATAGTCGCAGCTACTCACCCTAATCCTAACCCTAACCCAAGAGAATCCCTTGAGCCCAAGAGTTTGAGGTTGCTGTGAGCTCTGATGACACCATGGTACTCTACCTAGGGCAACAGAGTGAGATTCCATCAAAAAACAAAAAACAACAACAAACACACACACACACACACACACACACACATCTAGAACAACACTAAGAATGAAAACACATTTGTCTTCAGCTAAACCCAGGTAATTCTTTATAAATCATATAAACACATACATGCGCACACACTCAAAACAAATACAAAATTCCAAATTATACTAACACAGAAGGTGGCAGGCAAAGAAAGTGGAGCTGAGCAAACGTGTCCTAGGTTTTGAGAAGGTGCTGAAAGATGGACATTATGGTAATGACAGTGACTAATTCTAGATGTCAAAACTAAACAAAAAAATACGTATACGTATCTACATATAAATGTGAGCACATAGTAAAGAATCTAGAACAGCAAACAGGGATGATGATTATGGAAACTTGTGCCTTGAAACGTCCCAACTTCTAAATTTGAGAGGGTTTTTTTGACCATTTATGTATCAAAATAAAGGTAAATATTATTCTTAAAGACACAATACAGAAATTACGCCTGTTTTCAATGTATAATAAAACTGTTTTCTTTGGTGGAAAAAATAGGCAAAAGTCATATTTATTTTATTTCTGTTTCAGGATTATTTGTATAAATGAAAAGCTATTACTTCTGAGTTTGAAGTGTTATATTTTTCTTTTCTTTTTTTTTTTTTTTTTTTTTCTCCCTCTACTTCCCGACTTAACTCATTCATTCTTCATTGTAGGCCAGGAGACATTATTACTCTTATAGAGGATTCCAATGAAGACTGGTGGAAAGTAAGTATTTCTCATTTTAAAAAAATAATAATTTGGTAACTCTAATTACAATAAATGCTACAATTGTATGTGCAAACTTACTTTTTCTTTTCAGGGAAAAATTCAAGACAGGATTGGCTTCTTTCCAGCCAACTTTGTTCAGAGAGTACAACAAAATGAGAAGATTTTTAGATGCATTAGAACCTTCACTGGGTGTAAAGAACAGGGGCAGATAACACTGAAGGAGAATCAGGTGAGTAAAGAACACAACTGTATTCCAAATGTGATCAAAATAGAATAACAGTAATTTTAATAAACATAACAATACATGTAAATCTGAATGAATGGAGTCACATTTCAAGTATTCACTCTGAAAAAAAGATATACTTAAGCCAAAGATACTAGTGTAGTAGGGAAATGCAATAACAAACTGTTAGGAATCTGATTTGGTGTTATCTCTTTGCAAGAGGAAACATCCTGGTGCCATGGTGAGAACATCTAGTCCCTGCCTATTCTTTGTTGTGAGGACCACTGGTGTCTAATGTGAGCAGCTGATCTACTTGGTGCCCACTAATGTGTGGTTAATTCTTCATGCTCTCTTGCTGCTGTGTTCTAGGGTTCATTGCATTTTCCTCCAGTCACAGCATTCCTCTTAGGTTTCTCTGTCCAGATTCTAAGCTTCTGCCATAACACCTTCACACTATTACACAAGACTTGGACAACATGTGGATAATGAGGAACTGTCTCAGGCTCATGCCATGAGACATCTCCCTATGTCTAATCTAGAGATATCTAGCACCATCCTCCTCCAGTGCCATGTTGAATGTGGAGTTCTCTACAATGCTGTCAATTTTCCTGAGAGGGTGCGAACCACACCTATAAGTCTTTAAGTTCTTTGCTTCTTGTTCCTCCATCTAATCCCTACAATGTTCATAGAGACAAGTGGGACACTCACAGCTTAGCTCCCTGTCCTACTCTTCTCTGACTTCCAGCAGAGACAGGGCTTCCTTCCACCCCTTAGTCTCTGACTACAACCCCCTTCATGTCACATTCTCTTTCCAAACTACAGAGTAAAAGAATATGCTTAGTCCTCCCAGTTTGTTCTTGATATATTAGGGAAGGATTAAGGGAATTTCAAAGTTCTCTTCTCTCCCAATAATGTCTCATAGTAGACTTTAATTCCCAGTTTTGAAAGTCAAAATTTGCCTCTCTTTCCTTCTGCATTCTTGGTGTACTCGTTCTAATATTTCCCAAAGCAATGAATGCTAATATTTAAAAATGATGAGCCTCACCCTACAAGGAAGTACAAAATGAAAAAGGCATTAATAATTTTAATACAACTCTGTTCAATAGAATTTCCCCCAAACACATCTTGAATGTCTTTTTATTGATTGCTTTCAAAGATAGTTTCTAAGTCATGCATAAAAATCAGTCCTTATAATTATATCTGATTTGTAGTTTTAAAAAATTGTTTTACCTATCTTAACCATTTAATATGTCACGTGTGCCTTCAAATGACTTTATCATTTTCAAACTAATAAATACATCCTCAAAGGATATGATTTACCTTTTGTTTATGGCTATTCAAGGGAATGTCTAGAGGAAAAATCTGAAGAATTATAATATAGAGGAATAGCTTTCTTTAAAAGTTTAATTCACTCTCCCTTTATATACAAGTAGATACAAGTTATTGAAAATGAGTTATCAATATTTCTGAGTATTACTTTCCCTATAATTTGTCACAGCAGTGAGGGATGGATTTAGTGAAATTGGCACTCTAGCCGGGCGCAGTGGCTGACACTTATAATCCTAGTACTCTGGGAAGCTGAGGCCAGTAGATCACTGGAGCTCAGGAGTTTAAGACCAGCCTAAGCCAGAACAAGACCCTGTCTCTAAAAAAAAAGAAAAAAAAATAGCTGGGCATTTTGATGGGTGCCTGTAGTCCCAGCCACTTGGGAGGCTGAGGCAAGAGTTTGAGGTTGAGCCCAAGAGTTTGAGGTTGCTGCGAGCTATGATTCCATAGCGCACTACCAAGGGTGACAAATTGAGAGTTTGTCTCAAAAAAAAAAAAAAAAGAGAGAAAGAAATTGGCATTTCTATAAATGTTAGAATACATCAGTCCACTCATTTTAAATAGTGGTTTGTTCCCGTGCATTTAAAGCCATGAAATCGCTCAACCTCGTGAATATAGTAATTCCATTTTCTATGATGTATCCAAGAAAATTATCTAAAATAGAGTGAGGAAAACTTTACACAAAAATCACCCCAATTCACAAGGGTAAAAATTAGTAACATCACCCAATAATAGAAGTGATTAAAACAACAATAATGCTTGCTTGAATGGATAATGTTAGGAAACTAGGCAGTTTGATGGTGTTAACATAGTATTATGGACAAAATATTGGAGCCCACACCCAGATCCTTGTCATTGCTCTCCCAAGGTAAACATAAAGTGGGAGACATGGATGGGGCCAGACTGGTCCTACTTTTACCCTTGGAATAGTAAACCAGATGTAAAGACATTTAGGGACCTAAAATTCCTCCTTAGCACAGCCCACCTACCTTACCCTTACTACCACCATGGACATGTCTGAATCTCAGATGCCTAAGGCACCAGATGGCCCATAGCAGAACAAAGGCTCAGAACGGAGTATGGCAAAGCTGACATAGGAGACAAGGTGGCTTGATGTCCTCCCATGAGAAACAAAAGAGCAGGAAGCTTTCAGAAACAGTGATAAATCCCTGGAACATATAGCCCTATTAGATCTCCTGCCTTTGGAGAAGTGAAGAGATCTAGGGGAAAGGGCACAGATATATTGTGTTACCACCTTTTTTTTTTTTTTTTTTTGCAGTTTTTTGACCGGGGCCAGGTTTGAATCTGCCACCCTCAGTATATAGGGGCCCTACTCCTTGAGCCACAGGCACTGCCCCCTTTTTTTCTTTCTTTCTTTCTTTTTTTTTTTTTTTGAGGCACAGACTCATTCTGTCACTCTGAATAGAGTGCTATCATAGCTTACAGCAACCTCAAACTCCTGAGCTTAAGCCATCCTTTTGCCTCAGCTTCCCAAGTGAGTAGCTGGGACCGCACATCTGGCTAGTTTTCTATTTTTTAGTAGAGTAGCTCTTGCTCAGGCTAGTCTCTCGAACTCCTGAGCTCAAACAATCCATCCATCTCATCCTCTCAGAGTGCTAAGATTACAGGCGTGAGCCACTGCACCAGCCTTGTGTCTCCATCTTGAATGATACTTTTTGAGCAGTAAGCAAATGAGTTAAATATTAATGACACAGTGGACCACAGGTGACTCATGCCTATAACCCTAGCACTTTGGGAGACCAAGTCAGGAGGATTGCTTGAGGCTAGGAATACGAGACCAGCCTGAATAACATAGTGAGACTCTGTCCCTACAAAAAAATTAAAAATGGCCAGGTTTGGTAGCACTGCACATGTAGTACTAGCTACTTGGAAGACTGATGCAAGAAGATGACTCCAACCGAACCCAAGAATTTGAGGCTGCTGTGAGCTGTGATCAGACCACTGCCCTCCAACCTAGGTGACAGACCAAAACCCTCTCAAAAAAAAAAAAAAAAAAAAAAAACACAACTGATGACTGTGGTAGTAAAAACTTAATATAAATATAAGGAGAAAAGGAGAAGAGTGAAAGTTTAAGGGCTTTTTCTTTTCCACTTAAATTTTACAATGTTACAAACGTTTAAGGGCTTTTTCTTTTCCATTTAAATTTTACAAACTACATTTAAAAAGAAGCAACTTTAAAAATATACAGCCTCTTCTTTTGACTCCACTACTACAAATTACACTGGGTTGCTGTAGTTTTCCTAGGCCTAAACTTTGCATGTGTTTGTACAAATTCTTAGATGCACACACACACCCCATATCCCACCATTGCTGTATCTAATTGAGTATCTGTTGCTAATATAAACACAAGAACCCCAAGAGGTATATGACATCTAATGATTATTTGTTACTATATAAAATCTCTAATACCCTGAAGAAATTGAGTCCTTGGGCTTTATGTTTTGCCCTGGTTTTATAGTTTTACTTGAAATTGGCATTCTTTCCTTTTATAAAAAGCTTACATGATATGCCCACATTAAGGACACTGCATTTTGTAAATTGAACAACCTTTCTTTTACCTTATTGTTTGTGGACAGAGTATATTTTTAAAGAGATCAAGACCTTTCAGTATGCTCACATGAAAAAACCCTTCTTAAAATTTCCTTTTTCTTCATTTTCTGCTTAAAGTTGTTTGTTTTCCCAGGAACTGGCCTTTGCCAGCATATCATTTGTCTGCACACTCCCCAAAGAGGTAACAGTAGAAACCAACATATGCTTATAAAGATTAGTGACATTTAAGGAACTCCCATTAATGACAACACTGCTGGGAAGCCCACTATCCTCCCACTCATGGAAGATTGCACTGCCTCTAAAAAACAGTATATGCAAACCTCTTAATGTCTGTTTCTTCCTGGATTATGATATGACCTGTTTTTAGATCTGCTCCTTGAAGGAGAATCTTTTATTTCAAGCCCCTGTTTCACAGAAAAGGAAAAAAACAAATTAATACTATTCTTAATGCTTATATTTTATTTGAGGTTGCACATTTGTCCTATGAATTTTATAAATTAATTTTTCATTATTTCTGTTGTTAAAATGAGGGAACAACTGCTCATAGCAGTTATGAGCCCTCCTCAAAGGGCAAAAACCTGCTAAGTGGCCAGGCTGCCACTCCAAGTCAATGCTTTCCACTGAGCCGTGTGGCAATACTTACTCTGAACAGCAAAGAGCAGTTGGTTCCCAAAGAAGGTAAGAGTCGTAAATGCAACTGTATAGAGACCAGAGGACCCCTGAAAACAAATTCTTGCTCATGTGGGCTCTTTATTGATCATTCTTGATTCCAGGCAATGGAATCTCCATCATCAGACTGAGATCCCAACGCCATGCCAGCACCACAAAGCAAACAGGCAAACTGCTTTGGTTCCGTCACTTCAACTGTCTATAAGTTAACCCAGTTGTACCCTTCCAGTTCTAAAAATTTGGAAAGTCTTTTACATAAAATAAATTTGGGAGGGATGTTCGTCTTTATTAGCAAAGTGTTATTAAACAATCTTACTGGCATATTTGAATGTTTTCTCAGAAAAATCTTGTGCTTCCCCATTTGAGATTAGACATTGTTTTCATGCTATTAAAATGCAAATGAGTGAATTTTATCAGTGAAACGGATGTCAAATTGAAATTTGCTCAGGTTGATCAATTTCCAAAAGGAGAACATCTGCTCAGTGCCTCCTACCAATTTCTTGAAAACAAGTTTTCTGGGAATGGGCCTCACACTTGCATGTTCTACCTGCAGTGGACATGGTGGTAAAACAGACCATCTGCTGGGGTTTCAGTTGTGGAAGAGTTAAGGCAAACAACCCAACCTCTTCAGCTAGACATATTCAGGCCACAACATAGTATTTCAGCCTTAACTTGGAACCAAATGAGTCTGCCCATAATTCTTTAGGAAAATGCTTTAATCCTGATCATTGTTCTGTTATGGTCTTTGGATTGCCCTAATGAAACTCACCTGGGGATCAGAATTTAAAAGTACTGATACCTGGACCCCACCCCAGACTTGCTAAATCGGAATCTTTCAAGTAAGGCAGGAATTAATTTCTTTTGTAAACCCCCCAGATGTTCTGATCAGTGCTAAAGTTTCAGAATGACTTCAGGTTTGGGTTTTTTTGTTTCTTTGTTTGTTTGTTTGTTTGTTTGAGACAGAGTCTCAAGCTGTCACTCTGGGTAGAGTGCTGTAGCATCACTTCTCACAGCAACCTCAAACTCTTGGGCTTAAGCAATCCTCAGGCTCCCAAGTAGCTGGGATTACAGGTGCCCACCACAACACCTGGCTATTTTTTGGTTGTACTTGTTATTGTTGTTTGGCGGGCCCAGGCTGGATTCCAACCCGCCAGCTCCATTGTATGTGGCTGGCGCCTTAGCTGCTTGACCTACAGGCACCAATCCAACCTCAGTTGTTATTATCTCATTCTAAGTTTTACAGTTCTTGTGATATTTTTATTGTTTAGTCATTAGGAGGCACTGAGGTTTTTTTATCTATACACAAATTCTGTTTTCAATATTTGTCATTGATATGGCAACTGATTTTTTCAATACATCAGCCTCTTGAAAGAAAACTTGCATTTAAAACAACTTATTATTAGAAACAATATTGAAAATTTGTCTACACTTTAGTGTCCTAAATTATTTTAGTAAAACATTTTAGACAATGCTTGTTAATTTCAGGGAGTGTAATGTAGTAGAAAGAACACAGACTCTAGTGTCATACAAAATAATGTGTAGTATCTCCCTCTTGATGTGGGTGCGTAAGTTGAATCCAGTCACATGTGCAGGTTGACTCTTGCCTAGCACAGCATGAGGCCACTGTTGACAAATAACAAAGGTCATCTCTCTGGCCACTGTCATCATTCAGAGTAAAGCCTAAATGGGAAATTTTACCTGCAGTGGTTAATGCCACCTAAAATCACCCAGTAAGCACCAGAAAACAGCCTGTATGATATCTATAACTCTAACAATATAAAGAGACATATGGTCATTAACAGGCAAATAGAAAAAAATTTATTCTGAAAATAAATGCAATGCATCTAGTTGATTAAATCACATTTCTACCTCTGGGGTTAATCTGCCTCACAATTATTATATTACTTTTTCACAGAACTCTTATTTCCAAATAGAATTAAGTTATCCATTTGTTATGAACACAGCCAGAGTTTGCATTGACATGAATATATTGTCTTCACTTAAAAAAAAAAAAAAAAATCTTTATTAAACCAACTTTAAACATTATAAAACATTTCTTTAAGTTGATCTATGGTTCTTTTGTATCTATAGAACTATTTTCATTGATTCTTTCTTTGTGTCCTATCAAAGCTTTTATTAAAAAATAAAGAATCTCTTTTTAGATTGTAAAATTAAAATGCATTTATTATGGAGAAAATTGGGGAAATAACATTTTTAAAGCTATAAAAAATAAAATAGTGAGCATGAATAATTCAAATATTAAACTATTATCAGATAAACACTTTAGTGTATTTCATACCAAACTTTTCTTTCAATTCATATTTTAATATTATATTCTATTTAGTTGGCCAACTTCTGTAACATAGTCACTAAATGTTCAGCAAAATACAATTTTTAATGAAGTTTTATTAGAGTGTAACATTATACTCAATTGAATATTTATTATCTGTGACTGCTTTCATGCTACAACTCAGCAGCTAAGTTGAGTCATTGCAAAAGAGACTATATGGCCTGCAAAGCCTAAGATATTTACTAGTTGGTCTTTAACAACAACAAAAAGTTTGCCAATCCTCTGTCTTGAATACAAAAATATATTTAAATATCCCCTATCATTGGATATTCATAGTGTTTTTAATTATTATTGATGACTTCCATGGACATCTTTAGACCTATATCTTTTTCCCTAACTCATTTCCTGAGAATACTTTTTAGAATTTATATTCTAAACAGATAAAAGACTTTTACAGTTCTTGATACATACTGGCAGATTGCCTTCAAAAAGATGATGCCAACTTACACACCACAAGAATATTCAGGTCACTGCCATCCTTCCCAGACTTGAACATTACTTTGTATTATATCTTTCATTTTGATAGTTGAGTAATATTTCATATTAATCTGCATTTCCTGGATTATTAGAGAGATGGCTACATAGCTCATATGTACCAAGCATTTGTATTTTTTAAATAATCTTCTTTTGTACTCTGGCCATTGTCTCACACTATTAAAAATGTTTTTTATTGTTTAAGAATATTTATACCTGGTCTAACATATGTGGCCATATTTTCCACAGTTTATCACTGGACTTTTGATCTTAAAGCTTTTTCTCCAGAAGCTTAACAGTTCTTTGGTTTCACCTCTAGTTTATCATACTTCCCTTATAGTTTTAATCTATCATTTTCCACTTCTTTCTCTGTCTCCACTTCCTCCTCTGAGAATGTTTGAAGGTAGTCCCCATTTCACTTTGGTTTTCTCAAGTTTCAATTCAGTCTTTTCATTGTTTCTTACATAGGTTTTAATTCAGTATTTATTATTTCCTTGTGATGTTTTCTTCTCAGCCAACCCCTTTCTTCTACGGCATATTTTCTTTGCATCTCATTACATTACCTCTTCACTGCAAAAGATTCTTTCCTTATAACATTCTGGCCAAATCTTCCTTTGGCCTACTATACCCAGACATGTTTCCCATAATATTTTTTAATGTTTCAGTAACAATCTTGATCCTTTCAAATGTGGTAGGCAGAATAACAGCTCCCCAAAGATGCCCATGTCATAATCTCCAAATTTTGCATATGTTACTTTATGTGGCAAAAGGAACTTCGTAGATGTGATTTAAATATCTTGTGATGGGGGGATTATCCTGGATTATCTGGGTGTCCTTGTGTAATCTCAGGGGTCCTAGAAGAAGGGGACAGGAGGGTCAGGGTCAGAGAAGGAGATGGAAGCAGTAGTTAGGGAGAGAGGAATATTAGAAAGACGCTATGCTGCTAAAGAAAAGAGCTGTGAGCCAAGGAATGCAGGTGGGCTCCAGAAACTAGAAAAGACAAGAGAAGCAGATTGTCTCTTAGAGCCTCCAGGAAGAAAGCAGCCTGATCAACACTTTGTTCTTAGGACTTCTGACTTTCATAACTGTAAGATAACATATTTGTATTGTTTTAAGTCATAAAATATGGGGTATTTTGTAATAGCAGCAATAGAAAAGTATTCCAAATTTCATGCAAAAAGGACTTTGCAGATATGATAAAGGTTAAGAACTCTGAGATGGTGAGATATACTGGATTCTCTAAGTGGGAAAAATATAATTACTTTAGCACTTAAGAGCAGAGAAATTTATCTGGCTGGAGTCAGACAGATGCAGCAGAAAAGGGCAGAGGAGAAATGAGGCAGAAGGATAAGTCAGAAAGAGATCAAGTATGCAAAGGACTCAACTACCACTACTGGATATGAAGGTGGAGAAAGGAGATCACAGCCAAGTGAACAAAGGTGGCCTCTAGATGTCAGGGTCCTACCCCAGAGGCAGGGTCCCCTAAGACCTGTGGAACTGGCATGACAGACTGAAGAAATATAAAGTTAGACATGAAGATAAAGAAAGAGACACAAGACACAGAATAGAATTTTCAAAGGTGGGAGCTCAGGGGACTACAGCCTGTACATGGGCTCCAGTGAGTGGCCTAGAGTTTTTACTGAAATCTCTTTGTTCAGGTGGTAAACTGAGGGAAGGAAAAAGACACCAGCAGTTTCTCTGAGTGAGCATATCAGCCCCTATTGTTATTATTATTAACTTTAAGGATCTGAGCAATTTTGAGGAATCTGAAACTTGAGCCTTCTATAGCGGAAGCCTCCTATCTGGAGTCACACACTGGGGAGGTGTTAAACTCTGCTAGTTCACTGTGGAGTAAAACGCCGCTGGCATTAATCTCTGCTGAGGAATCAGTGGGAGAGAGGCATTTTCCTTTCATCACTGCCACAGAGAATTTTCCTCTGCAATAAGGGATGTAAGCCCTCCTGCCCATATTTCAGGGCTGGAGCTGTTCACTTGGTCTCTGCCCCAGCCAAATGACAATCTCCACAATGGGTGTCTGCTTTGTTTGTTTAATGGGCAGGAAATAAGCTAGAAGATGTATTTATTTTAGGTCTTGCCATAATCTCTTTTATGGCCATTATCTTCCTCAG
The DNA here is from genome assembly GCA_963574355.1 of Loris lydekkerianus. NCBI lineage: Eukaryota > Metazoa > Chordata > Mammalia > Primates > Lorisidae > Loris > Loris lydekkerianus. The sequence continues at coordinate 21,447 of CAUYPK010076648.1, forward strand.
AATGTTCACAGATTCAGCAGGGTATTTGTTCACAGATTCAGCAAGGTATAAGCTGTAGCCCCAATAGGCCAGAGTTTCAGAAAAGGCCGGAAACTTTTCAGATAAGATATTTACCAATGGATGGCTTAAAGGTAAATTAGCTGACTTTTCTTTGTTCTGACTCCTTCAGCTTTCTTTTTAATTTTCCCTTTTTCTGAGGATGCCCTCCCCTGCCAAGAATGGGGTGTTTGGTCCCCATTCTACCTACATGTAAAGGCTAAGAATGTGGGGATCTCAGCCCTATAGCTACAAGGAACTGAACTCAGCAACAACCCAAACAAGCCTGGAATTAAATTCACCCCTTAGCAAATAAAAAGGAAAGAAAGGAATAGACCTCTACTCACTCCTTTATTTTGGCCTTGTGAAACCAAGAACAGAGAAAACCAGCTGAGGCCACCAGACCTACAGAACTGTGATATAACCAAACTGTGTTGTTCAAAGCCACAGAGTTTGTAGGGATTTGTTACTACAGCAATAACAAATCAATACATGTCTCAAATCATAAAACTTAAATTGACTCAACCTCAAAGGGTATTTACTCCTATTACAGGGGTCTGATACAGGATAGTTTTGGTAATTTAGTAGCTTGATCCTATTCAGAGGACCAAATTATTCTACCCTTCTGCTCTGTCACCATTGAAATGCCAGCCACCTCCCTTAGTGGTCACAGATGGCTGCAAACACTCCAAAAATCCCTTCCAGACAGATAAAGAGATTTTCTTCCTAATGCATCTCTTGTATGAGAAAAGTCCCCTAAGACATATTTCATCCTGTTTTATTGGCTGGAACTAAGTGCCATGCAAACAACTAAAAGAATCCCCAACATGGAGGATAAAAACAGACTTGGGTCAATTAGATTACCAAGGGATGGGGCAATGGTGTAAGACTCTTAGCTCAGCCCAGAATTTCAGAGTTCTGAATCCTTGCCCAATCCTATCTATTCAGCATCACCATGATAACAACATCTATGTGTGTATATGTCAGTGAATTGTTCTCAACTTTGATTTTTTCCTTTTATTAATTCATATAAACATAGATCATGAACACATTTTTGCATATGTGGGGTACAATGTGTTTTTTTTTAATACAATTTGGAGTGCTTATATCAAACTACTATAGTTTTGCCTAATTTACTTAATTATTGTGTTAAGAGATTTATGTTCAATACTTGATAGATTGGACTTGTACCCTTGCAATATGCTCTATAGGTGTGGTCCCATGATTTTTTATTTAAGTATTTAAACTGAACATGTTTTCAGTAAGCACCAAGAACAAGCCTACATCAGAGAGCAGGTGTTCGGCTTTTTATTGATGCTGACTTACACTAAGGATTGCTGAATGTTGGCACATTTCAATAAGGAAGAAAACACAAATTTTTGATAGATCTTAAAGGTAAATCTTCCTCTCAAGGCATTTTCTGGGGATTCCTTCAAGTCATATACTCCTGCCCATCACAGGAGCCTCTCACCTGCAGTGTTTCTGGCATGGGCAATGGCAGGTCTCAGCTGTTGGTTTCCCTTTCCTGGTGGTTTCCCTTCCTTTGGGGGTGTTCTAACCCATCAGGCTCTTGTTGGGCATAATGTGGTCTCTGGGCTATTTGTCTCTTCCAAGTGACTGACATCTTGTCTTTAAAAAGCAGTCAGCACATCCTTCACTCATACAGATTAGCTTCACTTCACTTTACCACCTGGGCCTCTGTCTAATCAAGTTTCTGATACAACAGATTCCTGAAACACGAGTCAGATATACATGCCAGTCTGTTGTATGCCTCAATCCCTCAAAAATCACAAATTAAGCTCTTTAAGTGTCCCTTTCAGACTCCATATTCCATGTGACAGAAGAGCCCACTGTGGTGGTTTCAGCAGGAGCCTTGCCCAATCCCTTTCACTAGGCAAGTGCGCCCATCTTCTAGGTGTTATGTCAGCTACTCACATCTCACCACTGCCCTTCTCGGGAAGGCTGCATTGAGAGAGCAGGAGATGACTTGCCTGAAAAGGCATGCCTTTCACACCCCAAGTTAGCCCATGGTCAATGGATGACCAACATGGAGTTCAAAAGGCAGGATCCCTTGCTTCAAAGTGAGATAACCGTGATCCAAGGCCAGCTGCAGAGCACCCCAGGGGTCAGGCTGGGTTGGTCTCCAGCGGAAACCCCATCCTTGCTTGGCTCCCTGCCCTGTCCCATTCTGCTTCCCTCCCTTCCCCCCTCCTGAGAGCACCCACTCAATAAGTTACTTACACAAAGATCCCTGGCTCAGACTTGTTTCTAGGGAGCATAGCCTAAGACCAAACACACCATCCATGAAAGCAGGTGAGGCAGGAGAAATACAAAACATCCTAATAGTTTTCTTCACAAAACTTTCCTAATTTTATGTCTGGCCACATTCATTCTTCCATGCTCTTCAGTGGCCTATAAATGATGAGTGGCAAAGCTATCCAAATTTTATTGCCTCCTTTTTTAAGTCCAGCATGCATGGACTTACTTTGAAATATGGAAAATGTGAGCATCTGTTTGCTTGGGGCCAGGAATGAAATAGTTCCCTTCGACTTTCTGATACTCCATCAGGTACATATAAAATTCCCAGCACATGATAGGAATGATAGCTGCTATTTTAGTTCTTCAAAATAATGCATTGAGAACTCTGCTTTCTACATGTTCCATGCATGTATTAATAGTTTGCTATATGCTAGGCTCTGTAATAAACATTATCTTCCCTCATTCTTATAGTGACTCTTCTGAGAGTCACAATATTATTAATCCAACTTTACTGGTTCTTATTCATAAGGCTAAATATCGGAAAATATTTAATGCATGGGCCCACTTCTGAACCCAGGTTTATGCCAAATTTTACATAAAGTCTTTTTCTCACAGGGCCAATTTCCCACCCTGAAACTGCTGTCCCTTTTCCAATTTGTTGTCCCTACAACTTCAATCAGTAGTGATTCAAGCAGTGTATGCTAGCTTCTTTCATGTTGACACTTAAGTCTTGTTTTGCTTTTCCTTGACATTCAGATCTGTGTGAGCTCTGAAGAAGAACAAGATGGCTTTATCAGAGTCCTCAGTGGAAAGAAGAGAGGCCTCGTCCCCCTTGATGTCCTAGAAAACATCTGATTGTTGACCCCACCTCCTTTTGCAGTGGGCTAGCTCTGCTGTGATGCTGATACCATCTGCCTCATCTCATACTGTGTCAACCAAAGGAGCTGCCACACTCACCTGGCCCCCAGGAAAATAGTGGGACAAGCCCCAAGTATCTAAGACTGTGGAGTAACAGCCCACAAACAGAGGCCCACCACACAGCATCACCAGACTGCCCAAGATGGGGATGAGGCTAAGAGAGGGCCTCAGGGCTAGTGCCTGCCTGGTAGCAGCAGCAGTGGGGCTGTCCATTACAGTTTTCCCCCAGGACCTGGCTCCCTCCCTGTCCATGTGGTGTCAGTTAACCATATGGACAGTGCTCCAGGTTGTGAGGTGGCCCCAATGCAAGGTTCAGATCCATGTAGCCAAGTGTTATTCTGGTTCCAGACCCTTGTTCCCAATACTGACCAATCAGTATCATCATATTTCAGATCCCAGGCAGTCTCTCTTCAGAGCATCAGGAAGGCTGGCTCCCTAGCCCCCAATATTCCAGTGCCCCCCAATCTTACCCCTTACTTCATGATTGTATAGTCCTGAGTGGCCAGCCTATTCTTTCCTTCCCTTTACTCTTCTGAGTAAATCCTGGTGGTGTGCATTGGATGTGAGGGCTACATTGACGTGGCCTCATCTGCAAAGATCTGACCTGCCCAAAGATAGCTGACAGGCCATCCTTGCTACTGCTCTAGTTACCAGTGTAAGTGACAGAGCAGATAGGAAAAGGGATGGAGAAAGGAGTAAGGTGAGCAAAGATTCCTTATCTATTAAAGATTATACAGCTCTTTCAGTTATGAAGTCTTTCTTGAAGGAGATAAATCTGGGGAAAAGAATGAGGCAAAAGGTCTCCATTTTCATTTCACCTCCTCTGTATTGTCATCCTTTAGGACTTCATTTTGGAGGTTGAATCCACCTTTCAGGGAACCAGGAACATGGAAAGGAATTAACAACAGCATCTTAGAAGAAATGCAGCCAAATTGGAATGTATTATTCTTTAGGACAGCATATTATATAAAACCTAGCAGATGTAAAAGGGAAAAAAGTCCTAAATGTTTCATCCCTCTGAAAACAGAGGAACTTGGGACCTATTTAGCATTAGCTAGGGGAATCTCTGTTACTCTGCATTTGTACTAATGTTTACAAGAATGCAATATACTGTGATGCCTTCCTCCTCCAGCCGCCTCCTAACATTCAAACTTGCATCCTATTAGTAATTAATATGGTTAAATTCAATTCACAATGGCCTTGGAATCAATGTCAGTTTGATGTATTTTGTTACAGAGCAATAAAATCATTAGAACAATGGTTTTTAAAAGACTTAAGTGGATACATCCTTTGCATGTAAGCATTATTTCCCAAACCAAAGCATCATTAGACTCCATTTCTTTCTTTTTTTTTTTTACTTCTCAATGTGAAATTGGGAGCTGAGAAGGTATGGCTGCTGGTTTCACAGAAGTTTGGATGCCTTAGTCTCATTTCAAAGCCAGCATCCAGAATTTCCTTCCTCTCTGATGCAACATGCAAAAACAGGTGTACAAAATCAAGATGCATTCTTTGAGAGCCAGGGTAGATAATATGATAATGGCCTTTCTGTGTAATTGGATGCCAAGTAATTTGCCTCTAATTCAATATTCCATTTAATAAAGACAACACAGTGGCTGGAAGGAGCATAGAAACATGTGTCCTGATGTCTTTCTTCTGTTGTGATGTCCACTGAAGTTTTTGATGCAGTAGTATCATATCATATGCACATTTAATTTGATTTTAAAAATCACTTTGCCTTTTGAAGCTGACTAGAGGGAGGATATGGTTGCCAGTCTGTTAGGAAGTTCCCCCAGTGACTCCTGCCTTCTCATATTCTTGCCTTTGGATAGGGCCTTCCCCCACATAGACACATTATATCAGAGTTGGTTCCATGTAACCAATAGAATACAGCGGAAGTGGTACTACATGGCTGTCTAATTCCACTTTCTGTTGCCATAACAGAATACCTGAGAGTGGATAATTTATAAAGAAAAGATGTTTATTTGGCTCATGCTTCTAGAGGCTGGTAAGTCCAGAACACATGGTGATGGTATCTGCTCAGCCTCTGGTAATGGCCACATGCCGTGTCATAACATGTCAGGGGAGTGGAAGATCAAATAGGTGTGTGCAAAGAGAGACGAAACATGAAGCAGCCTTGATTTCTAACAGCTCACTCTCACAGTAACTAATCCAGTCCCATGGGAGCTAAAACTCACAAGACAGCATTATTCTCATGAAAAATTCCTTGCCATCCTCCAAATATTTCCCATTATGCCCTACCTTCCCAACACTGCACAAGGGCAATCCAATTTCAGCTTGACTTTCAGAGAGGACGAACCATTCAAACCAGGACCATGACATCTAAGGCTAGGTCAAAAAAGTCCTTGAAGCTTCTGCCTTGGTTTCTTAGTATACTTGCTGCTGAAGCTCTGAGATACTGTAAGAATGGTATCTACTCTGAGGCCACCATGAAGGAGAGACCAAGTAGAAATACCAAACATGTCATCAGCTGAGGCACAGACAACATAGAGTAGAACTGAACTGTCCCTGCTGAACTCTGCCCAAGTTACAGATTTATGAGCAAGATAACTTGTGCAGGTTTTTAAGTCACTAAGTTTTGGAGTGATTTGTTATGCAGAAACAGAAAACAGCAACAGGGGCTTTATAATTTGAGTTCATGTTAGAAAGGACAAAGATGTTCTTTCAGCACAATGAGGCTCCAAAGTGTTGCAGACATCAAGCATTGGCAGGTAATTACCCCTCCAAAGGCAAGCTATCTAGCATTCCCTAAAGACACAGGTTCATCCAAACACAAGGGAAAAAGCAAGTTGCTCTTCATAACACAGATTGCCATGAATGCTTATATACACACATATGCACACACACATTTTAGAAGCCAAGATTTTTCTCTCTTGCCTATCTGCAGAAATGGCAAGAATAATCATAGCCAAAATCTTTAAGATTCCTAAGACTCCAAAAATGGACAGAAGAAGGACCATAATTTTTGAATACAGATGAGATGAAGAGAGCCTGTGATGAGGAAACAGGGAAAGAAGTAGAGTGTCAATATGAAAAATTAAAAAGGGGTTAAGAGGATATTCTTCATGGTGTAATCTAACAGCCTTGTGCCCCTTACCTTCTATTCCTGTTTTTGCCCAAGGGATGGTACATATCTAGCTAAACCAGGAAAATTGTGCCCTACACTTCACCACCAGTGCTGTAGGACTTAGATTCTATCATGGTAAATTTGAAATGAAGAACTGATTGAATTTTTCTTGGGGCTTCAGAAGGTGGAGAACAGAAGTTCCTTTACCCCCATCAGTAGCAGACATCTATGGCAGAGATCATTCCTCCCCAACTACACACCAAACACACATTTATATTCTCTCTCTCTCTCTCTCTCTCTCTCTCTCTCTTACATGAAGAGGAAGACAGCATCTTGGTTGCATATTTAAAGCAAATAGTAGAGTAGCACATAATAGGAGCTTATCCAAGTTTATCCCCTTTGCTGTCAAAGGGAGCAAAACAAAAGCAGTGGGGATACCAAAATGCATGTAGATAGTATGATGCCAAGTACTGATAAAAAGCAAAAAAGGATCCCTGGAGTCTAAATGCTAGTCCAGGCAACTTGCTGCTCCAAGCAGAAGAGAGATGAAAAGGAAACCTACTGGCCAGCCTCAGCCTAGAGTCAGACCCAGGCAGAAAAGCTGTTGTGAAAAAGTATCCTGTGTTCTATTAGAAGCTTAAATTTAAATAAAGTGAATCTGACTTATTTACTCAGGAGTTCTCAGAGCCCTTAATTTGCTAATTCTCATGGTGATTCCCAAAACAGGGATTTAAAACTGTGAAACACCTAGTAGCCTCTCCTGGAACAACATTCCAAGGAACGTAGTTTTGAAAATTCTCCAGCAGAGAATTCTCCTATAATATAGGATCACCTGATAGCCTCAATTTTCCTAATATCCCCTCTCTTCCTACATCTCACTGAGAAAGTATCAAAAAAGACAAAAGCACACAATCAGTAATAAGTAGAACTAAAGACAGTCTACACCATGATCTGAGTCTGTAAGAGAGTTGGAGAAAAGTGTGAACCTGTATACCCCAGAGGTGAAAAGCTCAGGAGGAAGAATAGCTTTATCATGCTGGTAGCCTTAGCAAATGCTGGCCAGCAGGAGTAGGCTGTATAAACCTGAGAATAAAAGAAAGCTCAGCATTGCCCAAAATAGCATCCCCAGGAAACTGAGTGAGCAGGTGTGCTCCACAGATATAACACAAAACAAAAACTTTTAAAAATAACTCCAACAGAAAATTAAAACCAGTGTAATGATATCCTGCAACCATCTCCTAGATTTAGTTCAGCTGCCATTCAGTTGTGTGTTTTTTACAACACCTGGTGTTTTGACCTTTGGATGTGTTTTTTCTTAGCTTCCAATAAGGATTTTTAAGTACTCAGTCTTCTTGTGGGTAATAAAACTTTTGCCTACACCTTGAAATTATAACAAGATAACAGGATTTTAAATTTTTAAATTGAAAAGGTTGCATATTTTATTTTTATCATCTCATTGGGCTTAAACAGCTATTGAACATCTTCCATATCTTCATGAAAGACAGAGCCTACTAAAGTCCCTAAAATACCCTAGAAATGTACAAGAACAACAGGTGATCATCTTCCATATTCCTCCACTGGCATCATTCACTCAGGTTCTCAGGTTACCCGCCTGAGTCCATATTTTTCTATGCATGGAAAAATTTTTCTTTGTCTATCTTCTCCTGTTACAAACTTCTTGAAAATTATGTGCTTCATTTATTTGCTTTTATTCTTTACTGAGATAAAAAACAATCATCCAAGGTTATGAATTTTCCTCTGAGGTCAACTTTGACCGTTTTGAATGGCATTTACATTTCCATTTATTTCTAAATAATCTATAATTATGGTTTGATTATTCTCTTTGATTTTTTATTTTGTGTATGTGTGCAATTAAACCATTGTGCACTGTGGTCAGAAAATATAGTCCATATGTCTTCTCCTTTGAGCTATTATTTGGCATTTTATTTTGTCCTCTAATGTATGATGAATCTCAACAAATGCTCAATGATGTTGGGGAAAATGTCATGTCTACAATATATAGAGTTCAATATGTGTGTGTATTAAATAAATCCTTAAAGTATTTTCAGGTTATCTATAGTCTCATTTATTTTTGCTCTGTCAAAAACAAGGGCAAACAACAGTGCAGCTGTAATGAAAGACACCTTGCAAGGTCTTCCAATCACTTCCCTAGAGCCAGCCTTAGAGGCAGGAATGGCAGCCAGAGCTTTCTACCACAGCCTCCCCTTCTATATGTAAGATGAATCACTTAGGTCATTTCTTAAGTAAACATTCTCTTTAACTCCCTGGAGCAAAGGATATTTTTAGAAAACTTCAATATTGAATGCAGAGAATCTAGGTGAGGGAATTTTGAAAGACAGAAAAATTCCTAAGAAATTCACTATCACTATTGAAAAGCTAAGGATTGTCCTGAGGGACTCAAAGGGCCTTGTGAGTTCCTAGTTATCAGATATTGGATTTTTTCTTTCCTTCATGTTAGATGTTCATAAAATGAACATCTTTGACTAGAGTAATAATCCTAGAAGAAATATGGCCAAAGAACACATTTCTAAATTAAATTTTGTGTGAGCAATCTTCCTCTCAGGAGAATACTTCCCACATGGCAAGAATTCACTTATTCCTGACAAAACCCCCGAGACCTGAGTCTTATTGCCTCCATTTTACAGATAGTGGAACTGAGTCTCAGAAAGATTAGGCCACTTGCCCAAGGTCACATAACTGATAAAAGGCAGAATCAAGTTTTCAACCTAAAGTAGCATCTCCAGTGCTTCTAAGTAGCTGGCTTAGGAATGTTTTGATTGCAAAGCTAAATGTTAAAGTTGTAGTATGGTGAGCAGGCAGTAATTATCATAAGGTCCATGCCTTACTACACAGCCTATTGTAATTACTCATGATAATAGTAATAGCTTTAAGTTAATTTATTTATAGATAACTATAGTAAAAACATGTAGTGATAAAGAGATGTTGCCAGAGAGTTTGCATTATTCTCATTAATCCCCCAGGATCTTTGGCACACACCCCTAGCCTTGATCTTCACAGACTTAGAAATCTGCACTGAGAAGAACTCCATCTCCCAAAAGAGAATTTACTTTAAAAAGTCACATAAACCCACAATAATAATTTAGGAGTTGACATTAAAAAGAATACATTCACTATGTTGATGTGCAAACTTTACTTTCATGCTCTATTTGCTATTCCTAGAGGCACCTGCGTGAAATCTTCCTTGTTCTTGAAAGGATGGTCAGTGACTATGAGAATTAGAGGTGTGTTTTATGGGCATTCCACTGACATAGCCTGAGAAAGCCACAAACACGATAGAAAGGCCTTGCCAGTGACACCCACCACATATTTGGATAGCTGTTGGACAAGATTCCCTCTCCTCCTCTAGTGCTTAAATGGTCAAAGCTCATTCTTGTACCACTGACTCCATTTTGCCTACACTGCAATTAGTCCTACAATAAAGAAAGTATAGTGAACCAGAAGAGCATGTTGTAACTTTACTGGTCCATTAGGAACTGGGTCTGCAAAAGTTCAATGCTCTCATTCTAAGAAGTTTCTCACTTTCTGAAAGGGCAATTTTAGATTAGAAATGATAAGGCAGCTCTTCAGCTTGTTCATTTATAATCTCATAACACTTAAAGTCTTATAGTTTCACTAGAAATTACAGATGATAAAGGAAAGTATTTTGTGGAGATTCTAGCCAGGGTGTCTAAACTTTTTTGTTCTCTGCCACACATTGGGAAAAGAAGAGTTAGTTGTCTTGGGCCACACATTAAATATGCAAACACCAATGAAAGCTGGTGAGAATAAAAAAAAAAAAAGTCCATGCATAATTTTCATAATATCTGACACCAAAGATAAACAAACCAGTCCTCAAATAATCTGCATGGAGCCTGAGGGCCACAGGTTGGACACCCCTGGTAGAGTTAGATTTTGAGGAAGTGAGGTAATTTTTTTGAGCTTTGAGGAACAAAATTTGCAATAGTGTGTTCCTTTCATGTTGGAGTATTGAGTTTTAGAGCAATATTAGCAGTCTTAGAAGAATATTGTGTGGAGGATAGACAAGCTGGTAAGAAAGAGGGGATGGAGGAAGGTGGGGGCATGGTCCACCATAGAAAGAAGAAACTGCTTACTTATTTATGCTATGCCATATCTCACCTCAAAGAGGGTTCAGCCTCATGTCTAATCTCCAGAGAAATGGCTCAAGGACAATGATCCTTCCAGGTAAAACCCATCCTTCCCATATCAATCCTGATATTTAGAACTGCAGGGCAAAAATTATTCAGAGAATAATAAGGGTAAAAATTTCATCAAAATAAAAGTAAATATACAGGCTTCTTCAGAACCAGGGGAAGGAAGGTTTAAAAATATCACAAGCATCCTCTGATTTGGGCCACATTCTTGTCATATCCATGACAGACCTCACAAGAGTTTTCCTGCCCTAGAGAGATCCTGGACACACAACTGCTCAGCCCTAGTGCCACAAAACTTGCTTTCCCCTCTTTTAGTCACAAGGCAGGGTGGAGAGGGAGTTAAAACTTTAAATACTAAGAAATTCATTTATGACTCTTGCAGACTTGTGATATTAGAACCATAAAATCCAACGTGATGAAGCAGGCTAAGGCAAATCTTGTCGAGCCAATGCTGGAAATAAATCTATGGGCTTTGGGGACTAAGAAACATTTATTGCACTCACAGGAGTATCAGCCATCATGTAGGAAGTAGGACAAGGAGGGTCCAAGGACTCAGACAGGAGGACAGTAACAAGAAGATGAGATGGACTCAGATGAGATTCCAGACAAGGCAGTGAGGAGAGGGCAGGCTGGAGGAGCTGCACCAGGCACTAACGACTCACCAGCATGCAGCAAGGCTGGGCAACTGCATGTCTCAGGCCTGCCTGAGTTTCTTCCTGCTAAAGGAAGAAACACTGTAAGAGCTCCTGCTTTGGAGTGTGAGACCATCAACACACCAACTGATGGATGCTAACCTGACTTCCAGGAAGGGTAGGTCCTGTTACCAGCAGGACTTTAGTGTTGCTGAGGAGCCCTACAAGCTGAACCACAGCTGAGTGAACCCTTGAACAAAGCCCCTTGCACTCTAGCCCACTGAGGCCCACTTAGGGCTTCCAATATCCACAACTATAAGATAATAAATACACTTGCACTGTTTAAGCCACTAAGTTTGAGGTCATTTGTTACAACACCAATAAGAAACATTCAGTATTACACTATCACTTAGAAGAGTAGAGAGATGAAGGGAAAATTTTAACTGAACCCCATTGTTGTGTCCTAAGAATATTAATAAGGAGGAACAAAGTCTGAAAAGACAAATTAGAAATTAAAAAAGAGCACCTAGAACTCAGAAAAAGCCAACCAAAGAAAATAGGGAGGAAAAAACTCAGTGTTGTGGTAGTAATACATAACCAGAGTAGAAAGTTATTATTTCCTTCCCCAAACAAGCCTTAGTCTAAGGGGAGAAAAATGGGGGAAAATTTCTCAATTTGATCAAAAGGACTATATCCAAGGGCACACTGTCCCTGCCACCTTATACCCTACACTGAGGATACTGCTGCTGCCCAGGTTCTAATAAGAAGGCAGAAGATTCCAGGTTGTGTGTGTACACGCAGACATGCACACATGCATGCTGACGCCCTCTCAGATGGTGTCACCCTGATTAAGCACCCTGATAAAGATTTAAGCAGTTATTTATTCATTGAGTCAGTTCACTGGTTTCAAAGCTAGATTCTACCCATATTTTTACAAAGAGGCAGAATCTTGTTGTCTAGGCCTCTGCAGAGTGCCTCCCAGGGTATTCTATTCCTCCACTTCTCTTTAACCCTCTCCCCTCTTCTCTTCTGCTGTCCCCATCACTACCCCACCAGAGACTATTCTATTACTCAGAAATAACCCAGCCTCCTTCAGGAAATAACGTATTTCTTGCACCTTATAAATTTCATGGCCTCGGGAGACAAATATACAATTTGTTTTTCTCCTCCCAATTTCTATTTCTCTCAGAAGGGAAGGGTAACTTTTTGATCTCTGTAAACTCTGGCTTTGCGCAACAAGGGATAGGCGGAGACAGTTTGATGATGAGCATTTCCATCCTGGGCTTCAATTTGTTTCTCACATCTACAGTAGAACCTCTGTAAGTTGACCTCCCCAGGGACTGTAACAAACTGGTCAAAATATGGAGGTGGTCAACATAAGGAACTAGGCCTACTGTACTGATATGTACATATGATGCATGTTTTGTCTATGAAAATTAGGTCAACTCGAGGTGGTCAGTATAGGGAGGTGGTCAGCTATAGAGATTTTACTGTACTTTATATTTATGTTTTAGGACAAGTAAATCATTACCAGCAATGAGTGACTGATAAGGCATGTGAGAAAGAGGAGTCTAGAGAAGATTGTGGGAAACAAGAAGACTATAACATGTTCAGGGTGATAAAGATAGATGAAGAGACCCAAGAAGATGTTTATGGGATATCAAAATCAGTACTATGTAGGTCTTCTAACTGGGTTGTGGTGAAAACAGAGTTGGTATTGGGAGAGCTAAAACAGAAGAGAAGATATTCTTAGATACAAGAGAGGAGTAGGCTACAAATGAGGGAGACCCATGAGTGGCAGCGTCCACGTCCATATAGGGCAACAGCAGGAGATCCACAGCAATGCAGCAAGGCTGGCCAGCCTGCTTGGCAGCACCTTGCTAGCACTGCGTACTCACAGCTCCTTTACCATCGTAAAGCCTTTTTTGGTTGTGGCTCTTCCGCAGAGCCAAAGCCAGAATCATCACCCTAAGTATCACTTTGATCCTGTTCCTGCCCTGTTCAAAAACCTGCCAGGGATTCCCCAAGGGCTACAGAAGCAAGCGCAGCCTTGCAGTGGAGTCCTCTTCAGAGGCCCCAGAATACTCTTGGTGCCTCTGAAACTGCATAGCCCTGCCCAGAACTGCTCAACATTGACATCTATCACTCCATGTTCAACTGGTGGTTATTTTAAAATTTTATTTCTGTGAACAGACTCCTAACTCCTTGAAGGCAGAATGCTAGGCTTCACTGACTTGGAGAAAGAAATCACAAAAAACTGTCTTTATGATAAGGTTAGAGTACCATTAACATCATCAGAAAAATCCCCAGTCCCATCTAGGACATTACGAGCACACTCTTCCACCCCTTAGCATGTCCAGGTCATGGTACTAGATGACCATGACCTCTGCCCACACTCAACAAAGCCTACTGAGATACAAATCAAATTCAAGACCTGGACTAAAGATTTGATTATGTCCTGTTCCTTGGCAGGGAACTGCCACTCCAGCCCCAGTCACAAGACATAGATGTGATGTTGCAGATCCATCGTCACCTCTGGAAAAGCAGCTTAAAGAGCATGTGCTGACAGGCTGCCCCACAAGGCCCCTTTGTGCCTCTGCCCCCTCCATTCTCCATTGCTTCTAGAGACAGTGCAGGTCAAGTGGGGGCGTGGGGAAGAAGAATAGGAACTGTTTTGTATTTTATGATTTTTAAGTCTCAAATTAGGAGTGATGTTAAAAAGTAAATTGTATTGAGTTAATCTGTGTCTTAAATTAACTGTAAGACTTGAACTAGCACCTAGGAAGAGGAACCATAAGCCTTTCACCTGAATGCTCCCACAACTTGCAGTGATTAAGGATGGGTGTGACCTGTGCACTCAGACTAGGTGGGTTCCAGTCCAGTTCAATACTCACCAGTTGGGTAAACTTATAGTCCATTTCCTTAGCCATAAAACAGCTATCAAATAAAGTCTATTTCAGGGGGGTGTTCAGAGAATTAGACAGAAATATCTTAGCATATGTTATGGTGCATAGTAGGTTCTCAGTACAACATATCTATAAATGTATGCCATGCATGTGGAGAAAATAACCTCTGTGAACCTTCTACTCATTATAATGACTTGCTCCCTAGCTTTCTGTGTTTTGGAGACATATACAATTTAAGCTAAAAAAAAATCCAGTTACTTGGAGACTTATGTTCTCCTGGGCCCCCTTTACCTCCCTGTTTTTATGCATGCTGTTTCTGAGCAGCCCTACCCAAAGCTGAAAACAACATTCAGTTTTCTTACCTTTGTTTATAAGAAATCTACTCCCTGCTGACACCTGTAATCCTAGCACTCTGAGAGGCTGAGGTGAGTGGATTGCCTGGGATCACAGGATTGAGACCAGCCTGAGTAAGAGAAAGATCCTGTCTCTAGAAATAGACAGGCATTGTGGCAGGTGTCTGTAGTCCCAGCTACTTGGGGGCCTGAGGCAAGAGAATCACTTGACCCCAAGAATTTGAGGTTGCTGTGACCTATGAAGCTATAGCACTCTACAGAGGGTGATAAATTGAGACTGTGTCTCTGTCTCAAAAAATAAATAAATAAATAAATAATAAATAAATAAATAAATAAATAATTCTACTCCCTATCCTACAATCCCATCACTAGGTATCTACCCAGAAGAAAAAAAAATCATTTTATCATAAGGACATTTGCACTAGACTGTTCATCACAGCTCAATTTATAACCGCCAAAAGGTGGAAACAACCTAAATGCCCACTAACCCAGGAATGGAGTAACAAGACAATGGATTAAGATGGAGACTTTACATCTTTTGTATTAGCCTGGATTGAGTTGGAACACATTCTTCTTAGTAAAGCATCACAAGAATGGAGAAGCAAGAATCCAATGTATTTAATTCTAATATGAAGCCAGTAGATGAGCTAATACAAGGCAAGGGGCAGGGGAATGAGGGTGTGAGGAGAGGAGAGGAGAGGAGGGAGGGGGATGGTGATTACAGTGTATGGCACACCTCTTGGGGGAGGGACACAATTTTAAGAGGGACTTTACCCAAAACATGCAATCAGTGTAACCTAATTTTTTGTACCATAATGAATCCAAAAAAATAATGAAAAAAAAAAAAAAAGAAAGGAAGGAAGGAAGGAAGGAAGGAAGGAAGGAAGGAAGGAAGGAAGGAAGGAAGGAAGGAAGGAAATCTACTCCCATAAATCATATGCTGAGTTTGGTAGACTTGACCTAATGACATCTGTAGAGAAGCCCAGGAGAAGTCCCAGCCCACTGCTTTCTACCACCTCACGGTCCCCTCACTGCTTCTCTCTGCTTCTTCCCATCTTGCCTCCAGGAACTCCAATTTCCTCTCATTCTTTAAAATGAGCAAAGTATTTCTTTCTAGCTCCTTCCTTCACTTTATACATCTGAAAACACCAACAGGACTAGATGTCTCCCTTTTGACAAAACCTACTCTCTGTAGAAGAATGTAGATTACAGTTAAAATTATAAATTATACAAATACCATGCTCGGTCACCAAGAAAAGCCTCCATTTAGAACAATGAATTAGAGGAGCCCCGAGAGTTCCTGCCCTAGAGGGTACTTCTCCAGCCTCAGCATCTTTAGGACACATCTTCACACATTCTCATGTGGGCCAACTGAAATTTCCCTTCACCACATCATGTCCTTTTTAACACCTAGTTCTGAAAGTGTCACTATTTCAATTCAGTTAACTGTTGGTGTGAGTACCATGCATGGTTATTTGTTTACCAATGTCTTCCCTTCATGCTGAACATAAAATGATTTTATTGGGTTTCTGATGTGAGATTTAAATAATTATAGATAATAGATCATTTTTGAAATGATCTTTTGAAATCTTTTTTAAATGACTTTTCTAGCATATCACAGATAAGGAACAATGAAAGATTCTTTGGATTTTTCACTCTTAGAGAAATAGAAATTATTACCCGATCCAAACAGGGAAAATAGAATGATCTAAAACTGGAAAACAAAGGATATTTTTATACAAGTAAGTATTGTTGTTTTTTGGTTTTTTTGGTTTTTTTTTTTAATAATGCCTCTGGCTTCTCTTTAATACTTGTCTTCTTCAGGTTCCTGAAGCTTCTCGGCACTAGATGTATTTGGCCTTCCCTTAACATGAATTTAGCTGTTATTGATTTCCCACTTACATGCTTTCTTCCAAGAAGTATAATCTGTTCTATAAGTACACAAGAATAATAACATTATTTGCATATTATGAATGTAATCATGTGTTCTAAAATATAATAGCTATACTCCTTGAAGCTTACATTTTACTTAATATTACTACTATATCACAAAAAGAACATAAATAGTAAGTACTGAATAATGTAGCTGTTGATCTAGAAGGCAACTATTAGTGTTTGATAATATAGTGGGAAGCATGGATTTTTTTTTAATATAAGCAATTTTGACTCAAATCCTAGTTTAGTTTCTTACTAGCTGGTGGCCTTAGACAAACTGTTTAGCCTTTCTGATTCCTACCTGGATGGATTGTTAAGTGACTTAAAGAAGATGTTTATGTGAGAGGGTATAGAGTAGTAACTAGCACACAGAAGACTCACATGTCTTTTACTATTGTCCCACAAGAGTGCTATTACCCATTAAGAGGCACTATTGTAATCTGTTAACCAAAAGGATCTAGCATGGTCCTAAGATATTTTCAGAATATCTTGTTCAGTAAGTGAATAGTTAACCACCATAGCATATGCTGATCCCCTCCAATTCTCTACTCAACTAGTCTGGACACAAGTACAAAGCAGAGAGAATGAAGGATTGTCCCACGCCTCTGTTGACTGACTGCCGCCTCCTTCAAGAGCTATGAGCAAAATTTTTTATGCTTATATGGTCCCTATGTCTGAGACACTCAAAGCATTTTTCCGGAGATTAAATCAGGGCTTTCGTATGACCTCGGTTAATAAATGTCAAATCTTCGATGTGAAACCTCAGAATATCCTTTTGGGGAAGGTGGCTGACAACCTTATCTTCCATACAAATAAACTGAGGCATGGAGGAGATAAATCAGAGGACTTGTTATGCTTGTTATTGATTCTTTATTCCTTATGAGTACACTTTTAGTTTATATATGAAGACCAGTGTTCCCTGAGAATTCCTGGAGCATTAGCAGAGATCCCCAGAGAGTATGGCTGTGGTTTCTTGGAGAAGGCAGCCCACTGTTATCCTAAAATGACTGGGAGGGTTATGGGAATTGTTGGGGTGGGGGGCGGTGCTGAGGCAGGGATTGCCTTAATTGGGTAAAGAGACTGAGTCAATGAGGTTAGGGTGATCAGAAAAGCCAGAACTCCAAAAGTGTGGGGTTGTGACACCTGTCATGGGAAACACAAAGTTCCCGTTTTGGGCCACGTGTCAGTGGCTTCAGTAAGCTTCTTAGAAGAAAAGAACAGCTCCAGGGAGGGCTAAGAAGGAGGGCCTTTGTGCACAGGAGGGAACAGAGTGCTCTGATCAGCAGCTGGAAGAAGACAGAGGTCCAACCTGCCAGCCTGAGACAGCGTTGGCAACCGTAACAGAAAGAAGCAGAGAGACTTGCACCTTACAGTGACCACCTCCACCCAAACACACACACCTCACGTAGACCCTTGGGTCTACCCCTTGGGTCATCCTCCTTCCCATTGCTGGTTTTCTCAGGCCAGAGATCCTCTGCTTCTTTCTTTTCATTATTCAACAACAACAATAGTTAACTCTTATTATCACTCACTATGTGCCCAGTCTTTAACATGGTTTACAATGTGACAACATAGCTAAGCCAAACTACATGTCCCAGAATCCCTGTCCCCAAGTGGTTCCTTGTCAGTGACATCACAAGAAATGTCTTACACAAGATTTGAAAAAGTGGAAATGAAACTACAGGCACACCTTTTAATTCTCTGAAGGTCAGCAGGAGACACTCGGGTCACCTGCAGTTCCTCCCTCTCCGACTTTACTTCCTCCTTCAGCTTTTTCACGTGTGTACGTATCAGTTTGGTGAAGGGCTCCAGCTACTCCTTCATGTCAGTCATGGTAAGGAGTTTGGAGGTGGGGAGAGAAAGATGTAGGTTACAATTCATTCTCACAAAGTCCTGTTTGTCTTTGCCTTCCCTCACCACCAGGCTTTCTTATCCAGCTACCTACACAGTGACACCAATGCTACTTTAGGCTCAGGATATAAAATCAACATCCACAAATCAGTTGCCTTTGTATATGCCAGTAACAGTCAAAATGAGAGTCTAATTAAAGACACAACTCCCTTCACCATAGCTTCAATGAAAATGAAATACCTAGGAAAATACCTAACAAAGGAGGTGAAGGACCTCTATAAAAAAAATTATGAAATCCTCAGAAAGGAAATAGCAGAGGCTATTAACAAATGGAAGAACATACCATGCTCATGACTGGGAAGAATCAACATTGTTAAAATGTCTATACTTCCCAAAGCAATCTACCTATTCCAAATCTTAAAAGTACAATGTTGTTATTTTAATAGGATTTCCTATTAAAATTCCTATTAAAATTCCTATTAAATAGGAATTCCTATTAAAATTCCTATTAAAATAACAACATTGTACTTTTAAGATTTGGAAAAAATGAGAAAATCTATTCCACACATCCCCTCCCCTACCACCAGTGCTTCCCATTGGCTAAATTCAACTGTAAGCCAAGGGCAAAAACAATTCACCTTCTAAGGCACAAAACAGGCAGT
>CAUYPK010076650.1:0-41501 GCA_963574355.1 Loris lydekkerianus
TCTTAACACAATAACTAAGAAAATGCCAGGAAGGCTATGTTAACCAGTGTGATGAAAATATGTCAAATGGTCTATAAAACCAGTGTATGGTGCCCCATGATCGCATTAATGTACACAGCTATGATTTAATAATAAAAAAAGGTAAAAAAATTTTAGAAATGATATTCAGATAACTGGATATCCACAGACAAAAGAATGAAATTGGATCTCTACCCCATACTATATGCAAGAATTAACTCGGAAAAACTATAAAACTCTTAGAATGAAACAAGGACACAAATCCATAAATCTTTGTGACCTTAGATTAGTCAATGGTTTCTTAAATATAGAAAGCACAAGCAACAAAAGAAAAAATAAATTGGACAGACTGAGCGAGGTGGCTTACACCTGTAATCTTCACACCCCAGGAGGCGGCGGCAGGTGGATTGCTTGAGCACAGGACTCCAAGACTAACCTGAGCAAAAGAGAGACTCCTTCTCTACTAAACCTAGAAAAATTAGCTGGATATTGTGGTCAGCACCTGTAGTCCCAGCTTCTTGGGAGGCTGAGGCAAGAGGATCCCTTGAGCCCAAGAGTTTGAGGTTGCTGGGAGTATGTTGCCACAGCACTCTAACCCGAAGCAAGGGAGTGAAACTCTCTCTCTCAAAAAAAAAAAAAAAAAAAAGGAAAGAAAAATTGGTAGCAATGCCTTGTGGCACATGCCTGTCGTCCCAGGTACTGGGGAGGCTCAGGCAAGAGGATCAATTGAGTACAGGAGTCCCTTTAAACTGGACGGACACCACAGCACTCTAGCCTGGGCAACAGAATGAGATTCTGTCAACAAATAAATGAATAAATAAATAGGATATTATCAAAATAAAAATCTTTTTTGCACCAAGGACACTATCAAAAGAATACAAAAACACCCACAGAATGGGAGAAAATGTTTCAGTTGAGCCCAACAGAGCCACATTCGATTCACAGACCCAGAAGCAGGAAATATGTCCCTATTGTTGTCAACCACTGGGCTTTGGGGTCGATTTTCTGAATCATTTTTGGAAGAAATATTTGATTCTATACCATTGTTAATGTCTCTCCAAACATTCTCCTGTATTTTAAATAAAAATATCCAACTATTGGAAAAAAAAAAAAAAAAAAAAGAATGGGAGAAAATATTTGCCAATCAGTTATCTGATAAGGGTCTAGTACCCAGATTACATAAAGAACTCTTACAAATCAATACTATTAAAGGGAAACAACCTAATTTAAAAATAAGCATTGCAGAATGGCACCTGTGGTTCAGTGGGTATGGTGCCAGCCCCATACACCAAGGGTGGCGGGTTCGAACGTGGCCCTGACCAAACTGCAACAAAAAATAGCTGGGCATTGTGGCTGGTGCCTGTAGTCCCAGCAACTAGGGAGCCTGAGGCAAGAGAATTGCCTAAGCCCAGCAGTTGGAGGTTGCTGTGAGCTGTGAAGCCACAGTACTCTACTGAGGGCAACAAAGTGAGATTCTGTCTCTAAAAAAAAAAAAAAAAAAAAAAGAGCATTGCACTAGCCTTCTAGAGTATGTCCAAAAAACAAACCACCACAACAAAAGGCACTTGGAAGACAAAAACGTTCTGCAGATGGGTAAGATGGATGGGGGAAATGTTAAACAACATTGGGAAATGTATTTAAAGCCCATTATACTCCAAAATTGTTGAAATAGTAAATTCTGTTACAAATGTTTTAACATGATAAAAAAAAATTGGATTAAGTTAAATCCCAAAGAAGATATGCAAATGGCCAAAAAGCACCTGAAAAGATGTTCAACATCACTAGTCATTAGAGAAATGCAAATCAAAACCGCAATGAGATAGCACTTCATTCCCTGTATGATGGCTACAAAAAGATTTTTTTAATGGAAAATAAATGTTGGGGGGATGTAAAGAAGTTGACACCCTCATACCTTGCCAGTGGGAATGTAAAATGGTACAGCTGCCTCTCCACTCCTAGGTATAAACCCAACCGAATTGAAAACAAGTATTCAAATGAAAACTTGTGCACAAATGTTCACGGCTGCATTAGTCACAATAGTCAAAGGGTAGGAAGAAGTTGGAGGCTCGTCAATGGATGAATGGATAGGCAAAATGTGGTATGGCCACACCATGGGGTATTATTTGGCCATAAAACTGAATGAAGGATGATGCGTCCTACAAGGCGGAGGGACCTCAAACACAGCATGTGAAGTGAAAGAAGCCAGACACAGGAGGCCACGTATTGTATCGTTCATTTACATGAAATATCCAGAACAGGCAGACCCAGAGAGAAAGTGCGTTAGTGGTTGCCCGGAACTGAAAGGACGGTGGAGGAGGGAGAACAGTTGCTAAAGAGTATAAGGTTTCTTTTTAGGATGATAAAAATGTTCCCAAACTAGATACTGGTGATAGTTGCATAATTCTATGGGCCACTGAACTGTAGTTTAAAATAGTTAAAATGTTAAACTTTATGCTATTAGATTTTTTTTTTTTTTGAGACACAGCCTCAAGCTGTCACCCTGCGTAGAGTGCTGTAGCATCACAGCTCACAGCAACCTCCTCCGCCTCCCAAGTAGCTGGGAACACAGGCGCCCACCACAATGCTTGGCTATTTTTTGGTTGCAACCATCATTGTTGTTTGGCAAGCCCAGGCTGGATTCGAACCTGCCAACTCAGGTATATGTGGTTGGTGCCTTAGCCTCTTGAGCCACAGGCGCCAAGCCGATGCTGTAAGATTTTTATCTAAAAAAAAAGAGTAAACCAGGCATCTCACATATGCTCCATCAGAACACAGCAGAAGGGGCCAGGGCAGGCTATAGTTTTATACAACATCAACTGATGCAGAATAACATGGAACAGAAAAGGAGATCACTTTTCCTCTGGGTATATGCTGAAACTTCAGAAGTGACAGAGGAGAAAAATTGTTCCCTAAACAAATGCAGAATACGATCTATTTTTTGTTTTGCTAAAAAGGAAAAAATGCATGTATACTGAGAATGAAAGTTTTCAAATTTTTTCAAGGACAAAGAATTCTATAAATAGTTGAGTGATGGAATTAGAGATTTTTTTTCACCTTTGCTACTCTCCTTTTTCTAATGTTTCAAGGACAAATACATGTTGTTTATTTAAAAAAAAACAAAAAAACTTATTTTCAAAAAAAGGAACCCAGTTGCCAGAAACAGCTCCCACTAACTAGTCTGTGTTACCCATTAACAACAAATTTTGGTGACTAATGTTTCCGTAACACTTTCCATTTCCAAAACATGCTTCTTACAGACATCACATGCTTCATCCTTGGAAAAAATCCTTACAGCTGAGCTATGTAGATGGCTATGGGGAAACTGAGACCAGGAGGACATGAGGCTTTCCTGGGCTGGCACCCCCAGCCCCATGCTCAGATCCTGGGTCACCATCCTCTCCCTGGCCCTGGCATTAGCTGAAGCTTTTGTTTCTGTTGCTGCCCTGATGGAGCTGAAATGGGGTGAGTTCAGGGGCAGAGTTCAGAGGGGCACAGTTGCTGGAAAAATATACAGGCTGCCTAGTTAAATTCGAATTCCAGATAAACAGCAAATGATTGTTTAGTATAAGTATGTCCCAGACTTACAATACGTCCCTAAAACTGCATGAGACACACTAACAAAACACTACTGTTTGTCTCAAGTTCACAGTTAACTCCGTATTGTATGTGGCAATGCAAACTGCTCCTGGCCAGGGTGGGATCTTAGTCAGCAGGCAGTCCCTGGTCACTATCCATGGGCGATGGCACCTGTGGCTGAGTGGCCCAGGTAGAGGCCCAGGTGAGTTTCCTGGACCCTGTCATTACCAGGTTGGCCTTTCCCCAGACTTCCTGCATCTTCATCTCCACTCGGCCCAGGAGAAGTGGCCCAGCCAGATGGCAAGAGGGGCCTTTCCTGGCCTGCCCAGAGGGGACCCCAGTAACCTGCTCTGGGGAAGGAGCCCCATAAACCACAGGGAAAATATGTTCTCAGGATGGGAGGCCTGACCCCTTGAAAATGACACACGGGGGTCTTCCTCCAGGCCACAGAGGTCATGTTGCACGTTGTGCTTCTATTTAACAAAGTATACCCCAATCACAGCAACTGCCAAAGAACGCACAGTGTGCCCCCAACAAAGAGAAGGGGGAGGAGGGGAAGGAGGAGGCTCAGGAGCAGGAGGACAGCGAGGAGAAACACATGCTGAGTCCTCGCTAAATTCTTTTTATTTTTGACAGATCTCACTTTGTTGCCACAGGCTAGAGTGCCATGGCCTCCCAGCTCCCAGCAACCTCAAGTTTCTGGGCTTAAGCTGTCCTTTTGCCTCAGTCTACCAAGTAACTGGAACTACAGGCACCTATCATAACACCCAGCTAATTTTTTCTATTTTGAGTAGTGACGTGGTCTAGCTCTTCCTCAGGCTGGGTCTTAAATTCTGGAACTCAAGCAGTCCACCTGCCTCAGCCTCCCACACTGCTAGGATTACAGGCACGAGCCACCATGCCACCGCCCCACTCAGTTCTGAGTCCTGGACTATAAAAGTATGTTTACATACACTATCTCATTTTCTCCTTCCAGATGAGTAACATGCCCCAAGTCACATCACACAGCAAGAAGGTGGCGTGGGGGGTGGGGTGGGGACTGAACCAAGTCCAGCTGATTCTTGAAGTTGCCATACAACTTTTACACACCCTCGGCCAAGGTGTTCTAGATACCAGGCACTGTGTCAGGGCCAGGACTGAAGTAACAAGATAACGTATCAA
Source organism: Loris lydekkerianus (assembly GCA_963574355.1). Taxonomy (NCBI): domain Eukaryota; kingdom Metazoa; phylum Chordata; class Mammalia; order Primates; family Lorisidae; genus Loris; species Loris lydekkerianus. The sequence continues at coordinate 4,756 of CAUYPK010076650.1, forward strand.
CTCCTTTGGAGTTTAGAATCTAATTAGGATGAGAAAAATAATAAAGCAATAGTCAATGAGTACTTGTGACTTTGGAACCTTCCGCTGACTCTTTCTGAACCTTATAGACTCCGGACACAGGAAAGTTTCATTCTCTGAGATCTACTCCACCATCCAATGGCAGAGGGGAAGCAGATGGGCGGGAAGGGGTGGGTAGAGCATGAGTCACAGGATCATATTTATCTAACAACCAGTCACATGTCCACCCCTGTAAGGAAAATATCATCTCCACTTCACAAATTTAGCAATTGAGACCCAGAGAGTTAAGCAAGTTGTAAAATCTCACATAGCCAGTGTGTGGGTTGCTATGGAAATGTTGAGACAGGCTGTTATGGTCCATTATTTCACTTCCAAGAAATCCAACAGCATCCTTTCTGATTCATCCATGCAAATTTTAACTTGCCAGGTTTATCAGTGTTGCTGGGAGAGCTTCATTCGTTTCTATCCATGTGGATTTTACGGTTCCTGATTTTTGTATATCTCAAAAGTTTTCTTTTTTCATTTTCTTTTTTTTTTTTTAAGAGACAGAGTCTCACTTTATTGCCTTCAGTAGAATGTCATGGCGTCACAGCTCACAGCAACCTCCAACTCCTGGGCTTAGGCAATTCTCTTGCCTCAGCCTCCCGAATAGCTGGGACTACAGGCGCCTGCCATAAAGCCTGGCTATTTTTGTTGTTGTTGCAGTTTGGCTGGGGCTGGGTTTGAACCCACCACCCTCGGTATATGGGGCCAGCACCCTACCCACTGAGCCACAGGTGCTGCCAAAACTTTTCTTCTTTTTCTTTTTCTTGTCTTTTCTTTCTCTCTCTCTCTCTCTTTTTTTTTTTTTTTGAGACAGAATCTCACTCTGTTGCCCTGAGTGCCATGGCATCATAACTCACAGCAACTTCAGACTCTTGGGCTCTGTTGATCCCCTTGCCTCAGCCTCTTGAGTAGCTGGGACTACAGGTGCCACCACAATGGCCAGCTAGTTTTTCTATGTTTAGTAGAGATGGGGTCTACTCTTGCTCAGGCTGGTCTTAAACTCCTGAGCTCAAGCAATCCACCCACCTCAGCCTCCCAAAGTTCCAGGATTACAAGCGTGAGCCACTGCACCCGGCCCTCAAAACTTTTCTAATGACCCACGCACATGGCAGCAGTAGGATCTGAACCCAGACTGTCTGACTCCAAGTCCGTTCTTAGGCACTAACTTGTGGAGACCTCCTGGGCAGCTTTCTGGATTGCCCAGACATTGGCTTTCAGGCCACTGAACCTTGGAACATTTACCTCCAACACAGCCTCTTACGAATCCCACACCCATACAACAGAAATAAGCAGTTCTGCTTGAGCTGAAGCAAGCTCCTGCCCTCCCTAGTCTGGAAGGGAACGGTCTGCCAACTTCCCCCCAGATCCAGGCCCCCTTGTTTTATAGTTGAGGCCCAGAAAGGGGCTGAGGAGCAGAAGGCCCCACAGCCAGTGTCAGTTGGGACAGACCCCAGCGTTCTCTCTAGGTGTTCGCTGGAGCTCCTCCCTGTTCCCAGAGCACCTGTCCAGGTCCTGCTCTCTCTGGGGGCTGGGCCTTTTTTCTCTTTTTGCAACAAGCCAAGGAGCCCCCTCCCTGCCCAGCTTTTAAAAAGACTTCCTTGTCTGAGGTCCCTTCCTACATTCTCCATGACTGGGCTGGTTCTGTGTTTCTTAGAATCTGAACCTAAACACTAGCGTTTGTCGACCAGCTCTGGGGCACCTGCCACCAGCTGCCTGATGTGGTTCAAGGTGGGTTTCTCTTCCCAAGACTGGAGAAGAGGCTGGGAGCTGGGTGTGCATGGGGGGTTCTCAGGAAGCCTCCTCCAGAGGGTCCGACCAGGGCTGCGGGAGAGGAGCTGTCAGGTCCATTCCACTTGAGATAATGGCCCGAGAAGTAGAGAGGACATGGCTTTGAAAGTCCCCCAGCAGCAGGACTTGAACCAGCACTTCCCTTCTAGAACCATTCATTTGCTCTGCTGTCCTACCACCTGCCCGTGGTTATGACAATGAGAGGAAAGAGCAGCACCATGCCTAGCCACAGTTCTTATGGTGACTGTGTCCTCTTTGCTTTTAAACTCTCCTTCCACCCAAAACAGCGGCAGGCCCAGGAGCCCCAGGTTATTACTCCTTTGTTTCCAGAGTCACAGTGGTGATCCTGTTAGCAGTAGCCACAGCACTGGCGGAGGTGAGAAAATGGTCCCTGCCAAGCAAGTGTACTCATGATACAAACCACCAATGCCCCCACCTGAGCTTCTGACTCAGTTTTCCCACAGACTAAAAGGCATTGGAGCCCTCCCTAAGGCTACAGAGCCCTGTTATGATCTGTGTCCCATTTCTCCTAAACACCTGAATCTCACTCAGCTCCAGCCACACCAGCATCCCAGCCTCAGGGCCTCTGCACTGGCTGTCCTCCTGCCTGGACCACTGGTGTCCCAGTTATCCAAAGGCATACCCCTTCCTTCAAGTATCGGCTTAAACATCACCCTCTCAACCTGCTCACCCTGACCTAAATAACGACACCATGCCTGTCATCCCTCATCTGTCTCCCCAGCCAGAATGTCAGCTCTGAGAAAGCAAAGCTCACGGTGTGTTGGTCACCAAGGTGTCACAGGCGCCCAGCAGAGGCCTGCCACATGGGTAAGTGAATAGAGGAGACAGTCTGGGCAGGAACATAATGGGGGGACAGCCCCTGGCCCCCAAACCCCAGAAAGGCCTCTGTGTGGAACAGCTTTGGACTCCAGGCTAAGGAGAGTCCCTTCTTCCAAAGCCCTCAAGTGACAAAGGAGGAAGCCAAGGAGGAGAAAGCAGAAGTGAGTTGGGACCAGACTCATTTCTAAACCCCATGTAGGTACTTCCCAGAATCATAAGCTGTTGTGAAACAAAACAGAAACAGAGTCCTGTGAGTCATTGATGAAGGGTTCCTGGTGCTTCTGAGCCCCCAGCACACCTCCGGAACCCCTTCCTGGGGCAGCGGCAGGCGTTTGACAGGTGTCTGCCTTTTGATCTGGGATTCTATGCTGGGAATTTATGGCACGGTTCTCCTTGACCCTGTGCACCAATGGGACACAACTACACTGGTGACAGCCCCAAAGTAAAGACGAGACAAATGCCTATTGTGAAGGAGCCAGGTACGGTGGCTCACGCATGTAATCCTAGGTCTGTGGGAGGCCAAGGCAGGAGAATTGCCTGAGCTCAGGAGTTGAAGACCAGCCTGAGCAAGAGGGAGACCCTGTCTCTACTAAAATTAGAAAAAACTAGCCAGGCATTGTGGAAAGTGCCAGTAGTCCCAGCTACTCAGGAGGCTGGGGCAGGAGGATCGCTTGAGCCAAAGAGTTCAAGGTTCCTGTGAGCTGTGATGATGCCATGGCATTCTAACCTGGGCGACAGAGTGAGACACTGCTCAAAAAATAAATAAATAAATAAAATAGTTTGGAGCCCTTTGAATGGAAAATATCTGAAAAAAAGGACACAAACGGCAAAGGGGGCTCTCTTTGAAGACGAGGGGGAGGAGGCAGCAGGCAGGAGCTTTATTTTGTACAATTTTGTGCTTTTTTTTTTTTAACAATTAGCATATATTGCTTTTGCAATAAAATAAAGACCTCTTTAAACCGTTTAGAAAAAATAAACATCCCTACCTCAGTCTCCAGGATAGGGGTGGTGCTGTTTGTGCTGTCATAAAGCTTTTGACTTGAAAAAGACCAAATCCCTGCCCTGGGGAGCCGCTGCCTCCCTGGGAGCTCCGGGGCCTCCCTGGCTGTTTTACATCCATCCTTCTCTTTCCCTCCAGAAATCCAGGGAGTCATTCAAAAAGGAAACATGCCAGAAGACGTCACTCTTCATTTTCAAAAATGGAACAGGCCTCCAAGTTTAGCCTGGGAATGGCTGGGAGAGCCCTAGGGGACACAGCTGGCTGGGGTTTCCTACCAGATAGAGTAATTCAACAGCATCATGGACGGTTAGGGAAATTGGCAGTCCCCCACCCCAGCCTGCCACCTCAGCATCCGGGCAAGAGTCTTTTCAACTTACATTATACCATGAATATCTTCCCCGTTGACAAAGAGCTCTCAGAACTTTTTATAAATGCTTAAGAATCCACTAAGCAGTTGCAACAGATACATCACACTGATGGCTTCCTATTATAAATGTCACTGCAATAGATATCGCTGGGCACATGGCTGTTCTTTTCCTGTTTTAGGATTACTTCCTTCGGGAAAATTCTCAGAAATGTGTTCACTGGTGAGAAAAGCGCATACATCTTCAGCTGTCAGAAACAATCTGCCAAAGAACTTTCAGAAAGGCTGGGACCCTCCCATGCCGTTATGAGTCGCCACCACCTTGTTGTCCTTGGATAGAAAGGAACATCTGGTCCCTGTGTGGGGAAGTAGGAGCAATGCAGGAAGGAGAAGGACTTCCTTTCCCCTTCCAGGAATCAGCCAGGGACATGACAGACACGAGGCCACTTGAGTGGGATCCTCACCCCAGGACTCCAGGAACAAGGAGGAGGTCCCTTCCTCCCTCTCCACTCTGGAAGCCTGGAAGCCCAGCCCTTAGTCTCCCCCCAGGCTGGGCCTGAAAGGATGGGCTGAATTTGCACCTCGAACTTCTCCAGGAGGGCTGTGACAGGTGGCCCCATCCCCATGAAGAATGTAAGGCTGGGGACACAGCTCAATGCCAGCCGTGTCCTCGGGTCCTTCACAAGGCCTTGGGCTCTCCGGGGAACCCTGCACACTCCCTGGACTGGGACAGGCTGTCGGCCAGTGCATCCTTGTGCCCCTGCCCACCCCAGCCCATGTCTCTGCAGCCCAGAGCAGGGCAGGAGACAGAATCTGGGAGGGAAAGAGATGGTGCAAGGGGACAGCAAGGGAGAAACAGGAAAACAGAGACAGAGAAAGGAAAGGAATGGACATGGCAGGAGGAGTGAGAAAGAGAGGAGGGAGAGAGGGAAAGAACCAAGAGAGCAGCAGAGTGCAGCTTGTTCTGGGAGCTTCCCGAGCTGCTTACGACCACATCACCCCCAGGGAGGTGCCGCTATCCCAGTCAGAAACCCATAGTCCTTCCCTTAGGATCAAAAGCAAACTCGGAGACGGCTGAAGTCTCCAGCCCCCACCCGGAGTCCCCCACCCCTGTTTTCCCTTCAGAGCACTGTGCATGTTATGCCCAGATCACGAAGTCCCCAAAGACCAACAGGGAGCCGATTCCAATGCAAAAGCAAAAGAGCCATTTTATTGCAAGCTCGAGCTTGGGTTCCTGGGGTCTCCACCACAACAGATCCAAGCCAGGAGCCCTGAGCTCTGTGGCAGGGTTATTTTATAGTGTAGCACAGCAAAGTGGGCGTATACATTTTAAACAAAGGGACCGCTTCTGGATTGGCTGCCACTGGTCCTGCCATATGGCCCACTCCAGAAGACAGTTTCTGATTGGAGGCCGGTGACTCAAGCTGGAAAACAGCGACTCACGGTGACTCGTCAGTTTTGAACAAAATGGCTGACCCTCAAAATGGCGTTAGTCTGGTTCTCTCAGTGCACACAGGATTCAATCATTGTCGATTTAGCTGAGGGATCCCTTTTTTGTTAAATTTATCATGGATTCTCACAACATAAACAGAGTAGGTGTAACAGTCTGGCAGCCCCACCCCTGCATCGTACTCAGTGGCCAGCTCCCACCCCACCCTCTTGGGGTCTCTCTGATGTCTTCTAAGTCCCCATGGTTCCCTTGGTCCCTGGGTGGTTTTTTTTTTTTTTTTTTTGACACAGTCTCACTTTGTCGCCCCTTTGGTAGAGTGCCATGGCATTATAGCTCATAGCAACTTCAAACTCTTGGGCTCAAGCTATCCTTTTGCCTCAGCTTTTCATTTTTAGTGGAGATGGGGGTAAGGGGTGGTCTCACTCTTGCTCAGCTGGTCTTAAACTCCTAAGCTCAAACAATCCTCTACCTTGGCCTCCCAGAATGGTAGGATTATAAGTGTGAGACACCTGTAATCCACTGACCTGTCCCTGGATTTTTTTTTTCTTTTGAGACAGAGTCTCGCTCTATCACCCTGGCTAGAGTGCCATGGCATCACAGCTCACAGCAACCTCAAACTCTTGGGCTCAAGGGATCTCTTGCCTCCCAAGTAGCTGGAACTACAAGTGCCCACCACAATGCCTGGCTAGTTTTTCTACTTTTAGTAGAAATAGGGTCTCACTCTTGCTTAGGCTGATCTGGAACTCCTGCGCTCAGGCAATCCACCTGCCTCAGCATCCCAGAGTGTTAGCATTACAGGTGTGAGCCATTGCACCCAGCAATATATATATATATATATATATATATATATATATTTTTTTTTTTTTTTTTTTTTTTTTTTTTATTGCAGTTTTTGGCTGGAGCTGGGCTTGAACCCGCCACCTCTGGCATATGGGGCTGGCGCCCTACTCCTTTGAGCCACAGGCACCGCCCGCAATATTTTGTTTAAACTTTTTAAATTTTTTTTTTTTTTTTTGCAATTTGGCCGAGGCCAGGTTTGAACCCACCACCCTCAGTATATGAGGCCAGTGTCCTACTCACTGAGCCACAGGCACCACCCCTAAATAAACTTTTTCAGGGAATAATTTTTGTTTTACAGACTGGGTTATTTTTGAAGCAATCCCTGACATTATTTCATCTTATCTGGAAACACTTTACTTTAAGTCCCTAAAAGATAAGTATTCTTAAAAATAAACTAGTACACCTCATTTCATTGTACTTTGTAGGTAATGTGTTTGTCTAACTCTGTCACCCAAGCTACAGTGCTATGGCATCAGCTTAGCTCACAGAAACTTCAAACTCCTGGGTTCAAGCCATCCTACTGCCTCAGCCTCCTGAGCAACTGGGACTACAGGCACCTGCCATTACAACCAGCTAATTTTTCTATTTGTAGTAGATATGGGGTCTCAATCAGGCTCAGGCTGTTCTCAAACTCCTGAGCCCAAGCTATCCTCCCACCTTGGCCTCCCAGAGTGCTGGGATTACGGACATGAGCCTCCACGCCCTGCCGGTAATACATTTTTCACCAATTGAAGGTTGTAGCAACCCTTCCTCGACCAAGTCTACCTGCACTATTTTCCCAGCTTGTTTCCATATTAATAATTGCAGGAGCAAGCTTGCACCCGCAGCAAAGCTGCTGTTCTCTCGTGTCTCCGGTCACTTGAGAGAACAGTAGCTTTGCCGCGAGTGCAAGCTTGCGGAGACATGAAGGCTCCCTTCACGTCTCTGTGCCTCAGTTGGATAATTCTTGTGATATTGCCAATATTTCAAACATTTTTGTTATTGGTATATCTGTTGTGGTGATCTGTGATCAGTGATTTTTGCTATTACTATAGTAAATGTTTGTGGGCACCATAACTGTGGCCTGTAAGACGACAAACTTAATCAATAAATGTTGTGTGTGCTCTGACTGTTCCCTGGTTCTCTCCTTTGCCTTGGGCTTCCCTATGCCCTGAGACACAACAGCGTTGAAATTGGGCCCACTAACCATCCCACCATGCCCACCAAGTATTCACGTAAAAGAAAGAGTTGCATGCCTCTCTCTTTTAATCAAAAGCTAGAAATGATTAAGCTGAGCGAGGAACACAGGTCAGGACCAAAGCTAGGTCTCTTTCACCAAACTGTTGGCCAAGCCATGTACACGAAGGAAAGTTCTTTTTTTTCTTTTAGAGACAGTCTTACTTTGTCACCCTGGGTAGAGTGCTGTGGCATCACAGCTCACAGGAACCTCCAGCTCTTGGGCTTAGGAGAGTCTCTTGCCTCAGCCTCCCGAGTAGCTAGGACTACAGGTGCCCACCACAACATCCTGCTAAATGGAAAAGTTCTTGAAGGTAATTAAAAGTGCAATTCCAATAAACAGAGAATGATAAGAAAGCAAAATAGCCTTATTGCTGATATGGAGAAAGTTTTAGTAGTCTGGATAGAAGATCAAATCAGCCGTGGCAAAGGTTGGTTCATGAGGCTTAAGGAAAGAAGCCAGCTCCCCAACAGGGAAGTGCAAGGTGAAACTGCAAATTCTCCAGAAGATCCAGCTAAGATTATAGATGAAGGCAGCTACACCAAACAATGGATTTTCACGGTAGACAAGATAGCCTTCTACTGGAGAAAGATACCATCTAGGACTTTCATAGCTAGAAGGTAGAAGCCAGTGCCTGGCTTTAAACCTCCGAGGGCAGGCTGACTGTCTTGTTAGCGGCTAAGGAAGCTGGTGACTTTATTTAGTTTTGAGACAGAGTCGCACTTTGTCGCTCTCAGTAGAGTGCCGAGGTGTCACAGCTCATAGCAACCTCAAACTCTTAGGCTCAAGCTATTCTCTTGCCTCTGCCTCCTAAGAAGCTGGGACTACAGGTGCCCGCCACAACAGCCAGCTACTTTTTTAGAGATGGGGTCTCAATCTTTCTCAGGCTAGTTTCAAACTCCTGAGCAATCCACCCGCCACGCCTTCCCAGAATGCTGGGATTACAGGTATGACCCATGGCACCTGGCAGAGGGTGGTGACTTCAAGTTGAAGACAATGCTTCCAAAAATCCTAGGCCCTTTCAGAGTCATGCTGAATCTACTCTGCCTGTGTTTTATAAATGGAACAACAAAGCTCGGATGACAGCACATCTACTTACAGCATGGTTTACTGAATGTTTTTCAGTCCCCTGGTGAGAACTATTTAGAAAAAAGGATTCTTTTCAAAATATTACTGCTCATTGGCAACGCACCTGGTTACCCAAGAGCTCTGATGGGAATGTACAAGGAGGTGAATGTTGTATTCATGCCTGCTAACACATCCATTCTGAGGCCCATGTGTCAAGGAGTAATTTTGACTTTCAACTCTTACTGTTTAAGAAATACATTTCATAAGGCTACAGCTGCCATAGATGTGATTCTTCTAATGAACCTGGACAAAGTAGAGTAAATTGAAAACTTTCTGGAAAGGATTTACTATTCTAAATGCCATTAAGAACATTTAAATTCAGGGCAGCGCCTGTGGCTCAGTGAGTGGAATGCCGGCTCCATATACTGAGGGTGGCGGGTTCAAACCCAGCCCCAGCCAAACTGCAACAACAACAACAAAAAAAATAGCCGGGCGTTGTGGCGGGCACCTGTAGTCCCAGCTACTTGGGAGGATGAGGCAAGTGAATTGCCTAAGCCCAAGAGCTGGAGGTTGCTGTGAGCTGTGATGCCACAGCACTCTACCGAGGGTGACAAAGTAAGACTCTGTCTCAAAAAAAAAGAACATTTAAATTCAGGCTGTGATGGCTTGCACCTGTAATCCTAGTACTCTTGGAGGCCGATGCAGACTGATCACCTGAGCTTACAAGTTGGAGACCAGCCTGAGCAAGAGTGAGATGCCATCTCTAAAAATAGCTGGGAGTTGTGGCCGGTGCCTATAGTCCCAGCTACTCGGGAGGCTGATGACTTTATTTGAGGTTGCTGTGAGCAATAATGTCAAAGCACTCAACCCAGGGTGACCGAGTGAAACTCTGTCTCAAAAAAAAAAAAATAAAAATTCATAGAAGGAGATCAAACAACCAGCATTAACAGGAGTTTGGGCTGGGTGCAGTGGCTTACACTTGTGACCCTAGCATTCTGCGAAGATGAGGTAGTAGGAAGATCCCTTGAGCTCAGGAGTTCAAGACCAGATTGAGCAAGAGCAAGACCCCATCTCTACTAAAAATAGAAAAAATCATCTGTGAGTGGTGGTTCATGCTGATAGTTGCAGTTACTCAGGAGGCGGAGGCAGGAGGCTTAAGCCCAGAAGTCTGAGGTTGTGGTGAGCTATGATGATGCCACTGTACTTTAGCCAGGGTGACAGTGTGAGACTCTGTCTGCAAAAAGAAAAACAGAAGTCTAGAATAAGTTGACTCCAAACTTCATGGATGACTATGAGGGGTTCAAGACTTCAGTGGAGGAAGGAACTGCAGATATGGTGATATCAGCAAGAGACCCGGCATTAGAAGTAGAGCCTGAAGATGTCTCTGAATTGCTGCAAATTTCACGATCAGACCTGAATGAATGAGGAGTTGCTTCTTAGGGATGAAAATGGTTTCTTTTTTTCTTTTGCAGTTTTGGCTGGGGCTGGCTGGGTTTGAACCCACCACCTCCGGCATATGGGTCCACCGCCCTACTCCTTTGAGCCACAGGTGCTGCCCTGGTTTCTTTTTTTGTTGTTGTTATTCAGCTTAATATGAGAGCATAGATGATTAGGTTACCTTGTTTGTGTTTCTAAGGTAAAGTTCAAGTTGTAGTTGAGGCAACTGAGCTCTTTATTCTGGGGTTGTACTGTACACTCACACAATGTGTCCAACAAGTCAGAGTTTACCAATCCCTCCAGGCTTCTTGAGACAGAATCTACGCCTGGTGACAATGCTGTGAACATTGTTGAAATGACAACAAAAGATGTAGAATATTCCATAAACTTCGTAGATAAATCAATTCTCTGTCTATTTATCATTATTATTATTATTATTATTATTATTATTTAGAAACAGAGTCTCACTTTGTCACCCTCGGTAGAGTGCTGTGGCATCACAGCTCACAGCAACCTCTAACTCCTGGGCTTAGGTGATTCTCTTGCCTCAGCCTCCCGAGTAGCTGGGACTACAGGCGCCCGCCACAATACCCAGCTATCTCTCTCTCTCTCCTTATTGTTTGCAATTCATTGAGGGTACAAAGGATTAGGTTACACTGATTGCATTTGTTAGATACAGTCCCTCTTGACCTGGTTCTGTGGCTCATGCCTGTAATTCCAGAACTCTGGGAGGCTGAGGTGAGTAGATTGCTTGAGCTCACAAGTTGTAGACGAGCCTGAGCCAGAGTGACACTTGATCTCTTGTTTGTTTGTTTAGACAGAATCTCACTCTGTTGCCCAGGCTAAAGTGCCATGGCGTCATCATAGCTCACAGCAACTTCAAACAGTGCTCGAGTGATCCTCTTCCCTCAGCCTCCTGAGTTTGGGACTACAGGTGCACCCATCACACCTAGCTAATTTTTCTTTCTTTCTTTATCTACTTTTTGAGATAGAGTCTCACTTGTCTTCCTCAGTAGAGTGCTCTGGTGTCACAGCTCATAGCAACCTCAAGCTCTTAGGCTCGAGCAATTCTTTTGTCTCAGCCTCCCGAGTAGCTGGGACTACAGGCACCAACTACAACGCCCAGCTACCCTTTAGAGATGGGGTCTCGCTCTTGCTCAGGCTGGTCTTGAACTCCTGAGCTCTAGCAATCCTCCTGCCTCAGCCTCCCGGGGAGTTAGGGGTACAGGTGTGAGGCACCTTGCCCTACTTATCAGAGAAAACTTTTGTGAAAGGAAGAGACAGTTGATGCAGCAAACTTCACAGTTGTCTTATTTTAAGAAACTGCCACAGCCACCTCAACCTTCAGCAGCCACCACCCTGATCACTCAGTAGCACTGAGGCAAGACCCTTCACCAATAAAAAATGACAGTTGGGCGGTGCCTGTGGCTCAAAGGAGTAGGGCGCCAGCCCCATATACCGGAGGTGACGGGTTCAAACCCAGCCCAGCCAAAAAAAAAAAAAAAAGATGACAACAATGACTCATTGAAGGTTCAGATGATTATTAGCATTTTTTAGCAATATAACATTTTTAAATTAAGGAATATATGTTTTTTAGACATAATGCTATTGCATACATAATAGACTTCAGTGTAGTTTAAATGTAACTTTTATATGCACTAGGAAACCAAAAAATCTGTGTGACTCGCTTTATTGCAATATTTACTTTACTGCAGTGGTCTGGAACCAAACCCACAGTATCTCTGAGGTGTGCCTATAACCACAAAACTACTACATGCTGGTAAAAATTAACAAGAATTTCCGAATTTCATTCAATGTCATCCAGTCTGTGTTTATATTTCCTGAACTGCATCATAAACTTTTTTTAAAAATCTGGTTTGTTCTAAATAGGCTCCTGTTCACTATCTCTAGCACCTGGCAGTCAAGCTTGTTTGGCACATAGTAGGTGCTTCATAAATACTTTGTTAGTAAACAAATAAGAGTAAAGAAAAACTGTTAATGCTTCCAGAGTACTTCTTGAGCTGGGCACTAGATGTTCTCACCCAGCACAGATGGCAATGCAGAGAGGCAGTTCCTTTGTTGCCCTGTTTTATGGAGGCAACTGAGGCACAGAGAGGTAAAGTGGTTTGCCCAAGGCCACACAGCAAGGAGGTGATATCTGAGTGAACAGGTAGAGGGTGTGAGCAACGAGCTCACTATGCCAGGTGTGTGTCTGACCTGCCAACAGCCCTCAATTTGCAGATGAGGGAATCGAGACGCACCCACCACAGGCTGTACCACCTGCTCCCACCCGTACACGGAGCAACGTGCAGACGGGGAGCACTGGGTTTCCAGGCCTGGGCTTTACGCATCTCTCCATGAACACCCACTGGGGCACCCTCTACCCCTCTGGCACCCTGGAGAAGATGCCCTGCCCTCCTCTAGGAATGTCCTCCTCCCAGTCCCAGAGGGAGGAGCCAAGGTGTTTTAGGCCACCCTGTCCCTGTTCAGTCACACAACAAATACTTAATGAGCATTGCTAGATGCCAGCCACTGTCAGGCTTTGGAGAATCAGCAGTGGCCAAGACCAAGTCCAGCAGAGAGATAATCCTTAGCCCAGATCACCAAATGCATTCACTTCTAACAGTCAATATGAGAAGGGCTCAAGATAAGGGGCTCTGGGGGCATCTAAGAGTGAAGTCAGTGAGGGCTTCCTAGAGGAGGTGAGGCCTAGGCTGAAACCCCTGAACTTAGCAGACAAGTCCTCTTACTATTTATTTTAAATGATTCTGGCTCGGTGCCCGTAGCACAGTGGTTACAGCTCCAGCCACATACACTGAGGTTGGTGGGTTCGAACCTGTCCCGGGCCAGCTAAAACAATAATGACAACTGCAAAAAAAAAAAAGCAGTGAGGCATTGTGGCAGGCGCCTATAGTCCCAGCTACTTGGGAGGCTGAGGCAAGAGAATCGCTTAAGCCCTAGAGTTAGAGGTTGCTGTGAGCTGTGAGGCCACGACACTCTACCAAGAGCAACATAGTGAGACTCTGTCTCAGAAAAAAAAAAAAAAAAAAAAGGCTTGGTGCCTGTGGCTCAAGCAGCTAAGGCACCAGCCACATACACCTGAGCTGGCAAGTTCGAATCCAGCCCGGGCCCACCAAACAATGACGGCTACAACCAAAAAATAGCCGAGTGTTGTGGCGGGGGCCTCAAGTCTCCCCTGCTACTTGGGAGATGGAGGCAGGAGAATCGCTTGAGCCCAGGAGTTGGAGGTTGCTGTGAGCCGTGATGCCACAGCACTCTACCCAGGGAGGAAGGAAGGAAGGAGGGAGGGAGGGAGGGAACATATTTTAAATGATTCTAACTAATCAAGTACTATTATAATAGAAATAATTATGAATAATAGTCACAATAGCTAAAATGATTGAATTATGTTTTTTTTAAAGCATATGGTATCTCCATTACTCTTTATAATCGAAAAGATAGATACTATTATAAACATTATTCTACAGATGATGGAATAGCTCAGAAAGGTAAAGAAATTTGGCCAAGTCACAGAAATAATACATGCCACAGCTGGGGTTTGGCCAGGCCAGGCTGACTACACGGTGCAGGCTCTGACCCGGGCCTTTCTGGTCTACTAAGAGGACCCGCCAACCCCATGGCTGGCTGTTTGCTAGACCCTAGCCTGGGTCCTCAAGGCATTGTTAGAAACCATCTTCTTCCTCTAGCAATTCATTCTGACTTCAAACTCTGAGTCTCTTATGGATCTACTGTCATGAAGGTAGGGATTTGACAGTAGCTGCAAGCTTGGGCCCTGGCCTGCCCAAGCCCTGTAATCAGAAAGATCTGAGTTTGATCCTGGCTCTGCCACACATTGCTGTGTGACTTGAAGCAAGCTACACAACCTCTCTGAGCTGCTGCCTCCACCAGGCCTGGGGTCAACCCTGGGCACATACTATTTCATTTCGTTTTCCCAACAACCTTATGAGGTAAGTATTATTCCTGCCTCATTCTATGGATGTGAATGCTGAGTTCAGAGAGGTTTCAGAAAAGGTCTTGACTCCAGCCGGGTGGCTCCAGTGTCCCTGCGTGCATTGCTATTCTGAACTGCTCTGCTCACAGAATGGGCCCTGTTTTCTGTCCCCAAGTTGGGAAAATAAATCCCCACACTCAGGTTAGTGCTCAACGTACAGCCACCTTGCAGAGCTGGCTTTAGTCTCCCATCACAGGCCTCTTCAGAGCCCGAGTGACACTCACCACTGAGTTGCCTGGAAGGCTGTCGTTGAGAACAGTGCTATCTGCTCTAGTCAAGCACTGTTGCCTTGAGCCCTGTATGAGGGCCTGGAGGAGAAGAGCGTCTAGCACCTGAGGCCCAGGAAGGCGGGATTTCCCTTGAGCTCTTAATTTATTTTCAACTTTGGGACCCTGAGAATCTTGAAATTAATTGTTTCTCTTTTTACTCTGGCTGATAGAAAACTCAAAACATCCCATTTCTGGAAACAGCATGTTTGAACATAGGTACGTTTTTTAAATTTTTCCTTCCTTCCTATTGCTTTCTATCTCAATTTCTTCATTTTAATCCCCAGACAACCCCACTGTTTGTTATATCTTTGTAAGTTACTTTGAATCCATCTTGGAAAGAGGCAAGGATATAAATTAAATATATGCATACATGAAAAATACAAGTATAATAACACTATCACTAGACTACAATTTCTCAAACCTCAGCACTATCAATATTTGAGGCCAGTAATTCATTGTTAAGGGTCTGTCTTATGCATTGTAGAATGTTCAGCATCCCTGGACTGTCCCTTCTAGATGCCAGTAGCACATCCCTCCCACACTATGACAACCAAAAGATATCTCCAGATGTTGCCACATGTCCCCTGGCACTTAGCAGGGAGAGCTGGCTGAATAAATGAACTAATGCTGGCCCAACACCACACTTCCCCTCTCCAGGCTTCCAGGACACAGCATTCTTGTTATCTTGATCCTCATAGCAGCTCCATGGGGTTGGAATTAGATCCTCACATCGCAGATAAAAGCACTGGGGTTCAGAGAGGCTAATCAAGTGGCCCAAGGTCACACAGCAAGCATATTACGGGGCAATGGTTAAAAGGCAGAGTGATTTCCTATACCTCTCGCCATGGCTGAGAAGAACAGGGAATAGTAAGAAAAAGAAGAATAGGTTGGATGCTACCGGGGAGGGGGTGCACAGAGGGGGAAATCCCAGCACAAGCAGAGGCCTGTGCATAGAAAGTTACTTACTTATGAGTGGGGGACTCCCAAGAGAATTGAAAACATATGTTCACATGAAAATTTGTATACAAATGTCCATAATGGCATCATTTCACAATAGCCAAATGGTGGAAACACCCCAATGTCCATCAGCAGAGAAGTGAATAAAGAAAATGTGGCCTATCCATGCCACCGAGTATTATCAGCTCTATAAAGACTGACAAGCTGACACCTGCTGTGACGTGGGCGGATGTGGAAAACGTCACGCTCAGGGAAAGGAGCCAGATCCAAGAGCCACATGTCATATGAATCCATTGATATGAAATGTTCAGCATAGTAAAGTAACATCTGTTAAGACAGAAAGTAGATTTGTGGTTGCTTAGGGCTGGAAATTGGAGGATGACAGCTAAAGGGGACAAGGTTTCTTTTCAAGATGATGAAAGTGTTCTGGAGCTGACAGTGCTGATGGCTGCCTAAGCCTCTGCCACCCCTTTCTATGGGTGAATGGCACGGCGTGTGAATTGCATCTCCATAAAACTGTTGGAAGAAACTGATTGTGGGGACAAAGGATTCAGGTCACTTCCCAGTTATGTGACCATGGGCAAGTCACACCCCCTCCCAGAGCCTTGCTGGTCCCCATCTGCCGAGTTCGGTGTGAAGAGGAAGCTAGCAGCCAGGGCCCACCATAGGAGGGCCCCATAAACATTGTTAGCAGGACATGTCTCCTTCCTGCCTGCTTCTGCCCCACACTCCAGAAGCCTCCTGAATGCTTGTTCCAGGAATGGGGCAATTCCTTAAAATCTGAACTGAAAAGACCAGTCCGGGAAGAAAACAAAAGGTTTCAGTGTTGTCCAAGCGCCTGCCTGATCCTGCAAACACGTCCTGCCTTCTTTCTCCAAGTCCAGAGGTCCCAGCCTGTCATTTATTGTTTCAAGACACCAAATGAGTCCAATGATCTGCAAAGGGGTTCCCATGGACACCCATCCCCGATACCCTCAAATCCATGCCCACCCAGTCTCCACTGCTCCTAGTGGCTTTGGGGAACCCGAGGTAAGGCACAGAGAAGCTGGCACTCTCCCTGCAAAATAATCCAGCCCAGCAGGATGGGTTGGTGGGGGGACTCCACAAAGAAGAGAGTGTGTGGGCAGCTCTTCCATGCACAATGGCCCCTCAGAGACCTGTCTCCAGGGAAAACAGAGGATCTCTATCCACATGGACTATGAAAGAAATGTCTGTATTCGTTCAGGACCTGCCCCCGCAGGCTCCCGGCCAAGAATGCGCAGCCCAGCATCTATTAAGTTTCTAAAATTATGCCTAGGTCGGCGGGCTGGCAAGGGCACAGGTCGGGAAAGGATGTGGCCTGTGGGCGGGCAGGAAATTTTATTCTAGCCCCTCCAGCTCCAGCCTGCAAGCCAGGCAGAGGGAAGGGAGCGCCCCTCCAGCAGATGTCAGATCAGCCCCTAGAATCAAAACCCCTTCTGTGCGTGGCCTGGGAGTCTGACTGCTGTTAGACATAGCCACAGTGACTCCCCAGATGGCTCCTGGAGTGAGGGAGGAATGGGATGGCATCTTTGTGGAGCCCAGTTTGAGAAAGCAAATTAGAGAACCAAAACTCCCAGTGGTAAAGATGTAGAAATAGAAGCAGGGTTGCAGTGTTGGGTTGTGCAGGTTGTACACTGCACAACTACAGGGGACGCTCTTCTCAAGTATGGAGTTACACTGTATACTACCTATGCACCATTCAAGGCAGCCCAGAATACACTAGAAGGGGGACAAGCTGGGCTCATGTGGCCAGAGCCTCCCTCTTGGGTAGGGCTGAAGGAATGTGAATCCATGGCCAGCTTGTATATGGAGGACAGACCAAGACTTCACCAAAAGGTCAACCCTAACTGAAATACTCGGGACCCCCTGGTGACCCCTAGCTACCTAAATCTCAGAGAGGAGGGGAGGTGAGACAAGTAGAAAGAGAGGGACCTTAAATTCTACAGTTTGTCCTTCCTCCCAGAGATGGTTTCCATATAAAATATAGGACACACAGTTAAATTTGAATGTCAGATAAACAATTAATAATTTTTAGCATAAGGCGCTAAATATGGAATGGGATATGTGTACACCAAAAAAAAATCACTTGCTTATTTATCTGACATTCAAATTTTACTGGGCATCTTGCATTTTTATTTGCTAAATTTAACAACCTTACCCCCAGGGGACATGCCTATGAAAACTCTTTTTTTACCGCCCACCATCTCCTGGAAATAGCTATTAAATCAGCAGCTAATTAGGAGCAAAGTCCCCTAAACCTTATGACAGCTGCGCTGTCCTGCAGGATATGAAGCGCCATAGCAACCCCCAACCCACCCCCACCCAAACGTGTCTTAATGGCTTCCTTCCCCTGGGGGCTCTGTAGTGGTCACCATGCCTGGCTAAGAGAGTTTTGTGGGTGCCCAGTTCAGGTTTGTCCATGCGGAGAATGAAAACTGTCTCGAATCCCGGGTTGTCAGGGCACTGCCCACACCACAAAACTCAGAAGGGCTCACTCGGCTCAAATTTATAATTGAGGTCTCTCTAGGAAATCAGATGACAGTTTCCCAGCCCAGTAACACTGTGACCCCTGCCAGCTGCAGTAGCCTTAGGCCCTGGAGTCTCACTCCTGTGAGATAGGCTCATCAGGGAATCAAGCTGGAGGGCTGGTGAGGAGGCCTCTCCTGGCTTATCCTGGGCTCTTGGAAGGCAGGTAAAGAATGAGGAAGGGACAGCCTCAATGGGCAGCTCCCGGGCAGTTCCTGTGGGAACAATGGGCTGACCTCTCATGGGTCACCTGTGGTTATAGCAAACTGCATGCATGTGGCAGTGGGCAGTCAGAGCCAAGCTAGCCCAGGACACTCACACACACAGAGAACTTGATGGAAAGTTACCTACGGTCTGGGCAGGACAGGCCTGGACCCTGAGCCTCTGCAGAGCCCTGGTGGAGACAGCAGAGCTCTTCACCCGGACAGACATCCCCACCCTCCCCTAGCTTCTCTGTTTGTCTGAGTCCCTGAGAAGGGTGGAAAGGCTTGGACAGACTGAAAGGAGATGTTTAGGGGATGAGTCAGTTCTCTTGGGGAATGAGGCCACTTTGAAACCAAGCTCTGCTACACCCGAAGTGAATGGGCACCATCTCGGGGCCGCCTGAAGACTTGTGGGTCCCCTGTCACCCCAGAATCCCACCCTCTCCAGAGATGTTCAGGGACACCTGGTCCCTGCAAAAGCTGCCCTCGCAGGGCATAGCCAACAGCCTAGTGTGTCCTCTTTGTACACAAAGGCCAGCCAGTTGAGTTCTTGATTCCCGTTCTTGTTTTCACGTCTGGAGTTCTGTGCTTCTACATTAACAGAGAGACCGTAGCGCCTTCGTCACCACAGAGAACAAAGTAATGCACCCAGACAGGAGGTCCCCAGGGCGCTTTCTCCCGATTATCTGGGTAATTCCACCACAGTCAGAGCAGGCTGTTCTGCCTGTTTAGACCTGCCCTTTCAAGAAGGCGTCAGTGATCACAGTCCCCCCTCCCCTTTGACTGCCAACTACTGGAGGGCAGGACCCTGCTGATTGGAGCTGGGCTCCTAGGACAGCTCCCAAACAGGGAGAGCAGTCAGGGAGAGCTTCCAGGAAGAAGCAGCTCTTGTTGAAGGCTAAACCAGAGTTAGGTGGGAAAGGAGCAGGAGGGATGTTGTCACAGCAGGAACCACCAGATGAGGGTGTGGCACTGTGCAGGCCGGTCACCTTTAGCAGTTCAGGCTGGTGGAACCAAGGGCACAAGGATGGCCAGAGAAAAACCTGAGCAGAAGGGCCATCCCCAAACCAGGATGTGGACTGAGAGCCTCCTCGCCTTGCCGCTTGCTGTCAGATGACCACCAGAAGGGCCAGCCACTTCCCTTGCCAAGCCTCGGTTTCCTTATCAACAAAATGAGAACAGCTGTAGAGACAAGCAGCACTGCTCCCTGGGGTCCTTTGCTTCCTGCTAAGCCCCAAGATCTGGACATTGGCACATTTATCTGCCCATCTTGCTTGTTCTCACAACACCTGTGAGCAGGAACTGCCATCTCACTGTGCAGACAGGGCAGCTGAGTTGCACAGAGGATCAGAAAGATGTCCCAGGCCCCTGGGTGAGCGGGGTTTGAACCCAGGTCTAGTGATGCATGACCCAGGCTCCAACTGCCACCCGAGGGCTTCTTTGGGACATGGATGCAGGCCTTGCTCTCACCCCTCGTTTCCCTTGCTGGGGGCTGGGGCCACAGCAAATTACCACAAAGTGGGTGTCTTAAAACAACAGAAATTGATTGCCACAATTGTCTGAAGTTGCCAAGAGTCTGAAATCAAGGTGCCCGGGGCCGGACGCCCTCCCTAGCGTCTGGCAGCTTCCAGCGATCCTTGGCATTCTTAGCTGTGGCTGCATCACCCCAGTCTCCCTCCATCACCACATGGCCTTTCCCTGTCTCTGTCCTCTACTCTTCTGGTAAGGACACTTGTTATTAGATTTAAGGTCCATCTGGATCCTCCAGGATGAGCTCACCTCAAGATCCTAAATTACATCTGCAAAGATTCTTTTTCCAAAGAGAGTCACATTCACAGATCCTGGTGGACGTATCTTCTGAGAGAGCCGCTGATCAGCCCACTCCACTCCCCTCACCTCCGGGGAAGGAAGATAGTGGTCAGAGAGGACTAGACTCCAGAGACTCTGAGCAAAGGTTGGTTACTCAGGGTCACACAGAGGTTAGGCGAGGAGAAGGGCTTTGTAGGTGCACCTTGGAACAGGCTAGAAGCTCTCACCTCTTTGCAGAGACTCATTCTGTCTCATGTGGGAGCCACTCGCCACAGATCACCACTGATCAAGTGAAATGTAGTCTAAATTGAGACGCGGTGACAGTGCAAGACAAGCTAGGCTTTCAAGGACTTAGTGTGGGGGAAAGGACGTAAAATGTCTCACTCATTTTTATATTCATTACAAGCTGAAATAAGAAAATTTGTGGTATTTTGGGTTTAAAGGACATATTCCAATGAAGTTCACCTGTTTCTTCTTATTTTTTTAAGTGTGATAAAATTCATGTAACATAAAATTAACCATTTGAAAGTGGACACATCAGAGGCATTTAGTATATTCACAGCATTGAGCCCCATCTATCTAGTCCCAAGACATGTCAGCCCCAGAAGGAAACCCCCTACTGATTACGATAGCTCCCCATTCCCCGCTCCCCCCACCCCATCACTACCCCTGGCCCCCGCAGCCTCCAGCCACCACCAATCACTTTCTGCATATTTTATCTAAGAGGAATCATAGGACACTTGTCCTTTTGTTTCTGGCTTCCTTCACTTTGTGTAATATTTTTAAGGTGCCTCCATGGTGTGGCATGTGTCAGACCTTTATTCCTGTTTTTGGCTGAGTAATATTCCATGGGACGGCTAGACCACGCTTGTCCCTCCACTGATGGTCATTTAGGTTGTTCCCACCTTCTAGCTGTTGTGACTACCTCCTTACTTTGTCAGATGTGCCTGCTAGAAAATGTAAAACTGCGTAGCACACATCATGTTGAGTCAGATCAGATTTGTTCTTGATAGATAGCAGGGAGTTCAGCGACAGTGTTACGGCAATGAATGTACCATTGTCCTCCAGGACCTCGTGGCCAGCTGCCAGGCAGGGCTGGGCACAAACATACCAGGGCAGGTCTGAGTACCCAGCTCAGGGAGCCTAGCTCGGCACCTGGCGCAGAGCCGGTCCTCACAGAACAGACGCTGGGAGAATGAATGAGCAAAGGGAGGGGGGGAAGACTGAGCGGAGGCACAGTGGCTCCGCCTGTGATCCTGGCACTCTGGGAGGCCAAAGTGGGAGGATCCCTTGAGCTCAGGCGTTCAAGACCAGCCTGAGCAAGACTGAGACCCTGTCTCTACTAAAAATGGAAAAATTAGCTGGGTGTGGTGGCAGGTACCCATTGTTCCTCCTGCTATGTGGGAGGCTGAGGCAGGAGGATCACTTGAGCAAGGAATTTGAGGTTGCTATGGGTTAGGCTGACACACTGCACTCTAGCCTGGGCAACAGAGTGAGACTCTGTCTCAAAACAAACAAACAAACAAAAATAATAATAATTTGGGGCTCTGGGGAGACATGAGGCTGGAAAGTTCAAGGGGAAGTGGGGGGAGAGAACATGAATCTCAGGAAGAGAAGCAACTCCCTGAATTGCTTCTAAACGTCTAATTGGGTCTAAACGTCATGGGTGGCAACTCAGTAGAAAAGCAGAGTATAATAAAAAGTAGGGTATAATAAAATATATACAGTTGGTCTTTGCCCCCTTCCTGGCATAGAGCTCCTAAAACCCTTGGAATGTCCTGACTGATAAGAGTATCACTTGTATGTTGATGAGATGACTCAGGGTGACCCAAGGGGTGGGAGCAGATAGCTTTGGAATGGGGGCCTGTTCCCATAAAAACCAACCTTGTGATCAGAGAAGTTAGAAGGTCCAGCTCACCCCTGACCAGTAGTGAGGGGAGGAGCGCCAAGGGTGGAGCACAATCTCCAACAGCCAGTGATCTAATCAATTGTACCTACATAATGAAATCTTGATAAAAACCACCAGACAGGGCCCTGATAAGTCTCCAGGTTGACATATCAATGTGCACCCCAACTCTAAGGAGAACAGTGACCCCCTATACTCAGGACCCATTCAGACCCCACCCTACACACCTCTTCACCAGGCTGTTTATTTGCATCCTTTATAATAAATTTTAATAGTAAGTAGCGCACTTTCCTAGCTTCTGTAAGGCATTCTAGCAAATTCTCTAACCCAAAGTGTGGGGTGGGGGCACTCTGAGGTGTTTCTACCCACAGAATTGTTCTGATACCAACCGTGAGGGGCTTTTTCTCACACCAACAGCCAATTCTCCAACCTCTGCTGGATGTCCCACAATTAAATTCTGACACCACCTACCTGGAGTCTGCATCAGATTCCAGAGGTTCAAGGCTCCATCCCATGAGACCGCCCCCTTCATATGTCAGCTGCAAGGTCAGGCCACCCATACTTTTGACGGAACAGATATAATTTTGGAGGCTCCTAGAGCTCCCTCCTCTGGTTCAAGAATTTGCTAGAATGCCTCCCAGAAACAAAACCATTTACTCACTACCACCTGTTCATTTATCATAAAGGATATGACTGAAGATCCACTCAGTGGAAGAGAGGCATAGGGCAGGGGTGGGAAAAGGGGTGGGGACTCCCCATGCTGTCTTTGGCTGCCCGCCCTTCTGAGTTTCACCAACATGGACCTTCTCCAAACCCTGTCACTC
The DNA here is from genome assembly GCA_963574355.1 of Loris lydekkerianus. NCBI lineage: Eukaryota > Metazoa > Chordata > Mammalia > Primates > Lorisidae > Loris > Loris lydekkerianus. The sequence goes on from CAUYPK010076650.1 coordinate 27,349, forward strand.
CGCATTTTTATGGCAGTTCCATGATGTATCAAGATGAATGAATTATTGGCTATCATCTTCCTCCCCTGCCAGGTCAGGAGTGGGGCTAAAAGTTCCAACTCTCTAATCACAGGGTTGGTTCCCCTGACAAGCACCCTTTGTTCTCCAGGATTGATAAATTCAGGGTAGTTCTTATACATAACAAAAGATGTCCCTCTCAGCCCTGCCACTCAGGAATTTACAGTGTCTTTAGAAACTCTGTCCAGAACCAGGGACAAAAACCAAATATACACTTTTTTTTTTTTTTTTTGAGACAGTCTCACTCTCTTGCCCAGGCTAGAGTACTGCTGGGTCGGCCTAGTCACAGCAACCTCAAACTCCTGAGCTTAAGCAATTCTCCTGCTTCAGCCTCCCAGAGTGCTAAGATTACCGCACCTGGCCCATACCCTGATCTTTCAACACAGATCCCTTTATAGCAAAATGACCATTAAGTCAAAAGATACGGCACAAGACTGAATCAGTCATTAAATACTGAACCAGTCTATTATCATATGAATTGTATGAAAATGTCTCCCTGGGGAGCTTCCATCCCATCTGTCAGGTTCCAAAAGCAGGCGTGATCCCAGCAATGCACAGCTGCGGCTTTCAGGCATCGGGCATAACTGAGCTAAGCAACGAGACCATCTGAGCCTCTTTCCAGGTGTTAATGTGATATGAAATTTCCTTCATTCCAGAACCCATTCATCTGTTCATTCTTCTACCCCAGGGTACTTTTCCTCCCTCTCTATATTTAGGCCCAAAGTTTTCCACCTTTAGAAGGGACACTGCATTTGTTTGTTTGGTCATATGCTGGTCCAGCTCCAAAGCAGCAATACCTGTCTAGCAAGTCCTCCCAGGGTGGGGGTGGGGAGCCCTGAACTTGCAGTCAGTAGGCAGAAGTAGGGTGGCCTGGAAGGCCACTGTGGCTGGCTGGCCTCTGAAGGGGGCAGTCTTGTGAGACTGAGCCCTTCCTCTGTGGCATCTGCTCTAACTCTGGTGGTCACTGTCAGAATTGAATTGTTGGACAACAGTGGGTGTCTGGGAATCGCAGCATGTCCAGTGGGGCCCTCTGGGCTTTTCTTGTCTGAGATGGGCTCTTTTTGGGCACCGACCCAGTGTCCACAGCCCCTGCTTCCCCCTGGGCAAAACATTCCAGGGTTGGGGGGCACTGCACAGGGTCCAAAACTGCCCTGGACTCAGGAAACTCCTCCATGTGGTATTATGAAGTGAAGACCTGTGGTCCAAGGACTCTAAATGTCATGTAAAGGGATGTGGTGCCCTTCAGCCTGCAAGTGAGAGGTTGACAACTCAGCCCCCCCCCCCCCTTCATGGGCCAGGCAGGCAACAGAAATAGGAGGAGCAACAGGGTGTGATTATTACAACCACGGGGCATTCTTGGTGAATATTCCACTTGCTCACTTTTGAGGGTGACTCAGGCAGAGGGAGTTGTTTCCATTCTGTAAGAAAATCAGCAGCTCAAGAATAACAATGTAAGGAACTCGTCCTCACCTCCAGTCCGGAGACAGACAACAGGAAGTGGTGGGAACAGTGGCAAACCGGAAGACAAGGTCCCATGTCCTTGTCAACCCCACTTACTGTGACTCTCCAGCGGTGAATTTCTACCTCAGGTTCTTCTCTTGGCCCCTGTGAGGGGTGCTAACTGGTGGCAGCAGGGCGCTAATCCCTGGCTCACAGCCCTCCACCAATGACAGACACACCCAGCCCCTCACCCCTCAGGCAGCACCACCCTCAGCCGTTTTCTACATCCTCCCAGGGTCTCCATGGGACAAGACTGGCCTACTCTCTGATGTCCTGCACCTCTGTTCTCCATCTCTCCCAGGTGCTTCCTGGGTCACCCCCTCCCTCATCAACCACTTGTACCCAGATGCTGGGTACAAGATCCTTGTCTCAGAGTCTGCACCTGGGGTGACAGGGACTAAGATAAGAGACCACCTGCTACTTAGCTGTAGCCAAGTTTAGCTGGGCAAGAAGGCAGACCCCCCCAAGACCTCATTTTTTTGAGAGAAACCAAAATCCAGAGTTTCCTGTGAGATCTTTCCAGTTTTAATTACCAGCTCAAATTAAACAATAAAGAACAAAATAAACCAGGGCAAACAACACCCACTGGCAGCTGCTCCAGCTCTTGGGCTGCTTGTTGGAAGCTGTCAGTGGCTGGGGAAGGGTACAGAAGCCTGCAGGCAGTGGGGATGTGAGAGGGGCACCTGTGGACCCACCCAGGGCTGCGGTAGAGACAGCCCAAAGGAGGCCCTGGTTGGGTCAGGCTTTGTGGCCAGTTTATAGGACCCCAGCTGGTGGCATCTGGAGGACTCACATGGCCACCCCCAGGGCTGTCCAGAGACCCAAAGTAGGCAGTCAACTTAAACACTCTTTCCCAAACACGTAGACCCCCAAACCGCCTGTGGCCTCCCCTGCCCCGCCCCCCAGAGGTTGGGGGAAGGGAATCCCAGGACCTCTCTGCCTGCCTGGCATGCAAGTTCAGGCCCAGGAAAAACAAACCCCGGTGGCCAGCGTGCCCGAGAAGGAGAAGGCAGTCACAAGGGACAGCTGCTTCTGGTCCACACTTGTGAACTTGTTTTAATTCTGTGCAGATGGAGGCCTTCTCCACAGACCTCCACAGCCCTGCGCTCCCCCTTTCTTTCCTCTTGCAGAGAAAACAAAGAGGGTGTCTCTCCAGATTCTTTTTGCACCATTTCACGTGTTATTTAAAGCTGTCACTTTTCTTCCATCTTTTCAGAATGTAAATTAAGAATACCAGGTATCATGAAGAGCACAGGAGGGGTAGGTGGTGATGTGAAATTTCAGTTCTGTGTGGTTCTTGTTCTGCAGTCAGCCAAACTGATTCATGATTGTTCTTGAATGTTTACTGCACTTAACGGATTTTAAGTCAGAACTGTATTCACTGGAGAAAGAAGTTCCTAAGAGCTGGCCTTTAAGCTGCTTCTATGAACCACGCTGTTCATATATCATCAGTACATGTAATCCTCATCATGACCCAATCAGTTATACAGCCTCACTATCTTTTAGGTATCAGAGGGCATTTACTGGATCACATAGTCAGACAGTCCATAGTCAAGACTTCAGCCACGGCTGAACCAAAGCACACAAATGACATCACTGTCTCCATCTCCTGACTCTGCTCTCTGTGACTAAATCGTCCTCAGGCAGGCCCTTCCCTTGGTCACAAAGATGACCCCCAGTCGTTCCATGCTTATCCATAACCAGCTAAACATTCCTGGTGGAAAGAAAGTATTTATTTCCCAGTAGATCCTGCCAATGTATCGTGACCAAATCTCACCGGGGTCATGTGCCCATTTTCTGGTCAGTCCCTATGGTGACAGTGATAGAATTCCTGCCAATATGCTCACCCCTAGAGTTTAAGAGGGTCAGTCCTACTAGAATAGAAGACAGTTTCTAGTTACTCCACTTAATAGAGGTAGACAGCTACTGTGCCCTTCAAAAACAACGGACGCCTCCCACAGCGGGCGGGTGGGAATAGTGAAACTCATGGCACCATGGGCAGGAAGGTGATCATGAGTTGCACAAGGTGTGCACTGCACATCTCTGGGGGCTCTATTTTCACTGTCACAGTAGTTTATATATTTATCATGACAAATTTCCAACAGAAGACAGTTAAGTGGCTTAGGGGAGGGAAGTATGATAGATTGAAAATGAAATACATGGGGGCGGCGCCTGTGGCTCAAAGGGGTGGGGCGCCGGGCCCATATGCCGGAGGTGGTGGGTTCAAACCCAGCCCCGGCCAAAAAAAGAAAAGAAAATGAAATACATGGCCACAGTATCTTGCAATTCTTCCTAACAAGAGGTAGAATCTGTTTCCTCACCTTTCAGATCTGGCTGGCCTCATAACCTGCTTTGATCCCTAGAGTGCAGTGGAAATGACACTGTGAATGTTGAGCCTAAGCCTAAAGTGGCTTTGTTTCCACTTTGCCCCTCGTGGCAGGCTGCCTGAGACCAGGACCCAGCAGCCAAGTAGCTCGGGGAGAATGAGAGGTCACGTCAGTGAGAACAGAGATGCCCCACCTGCCCAGTTCTGGACTGGAGACTCGAGAAGGTGGGACAAACTGCTGGGGTGAATTGCTCTTACGCCAACTCATTTAAGCTGAAAAGCCACTTTCCCAGAGCTCCTTCTGCATGTGGTTTCAGGTAGGAGTTGGCCAAGAAAGGAACATGCAAGAGATTTCAGGGGGTGTTTGTTTGTTTGAGACAGAATCTCAAGCTCTTGCCCTGGGTAGAGTGCTGTGGCATCATAGCTCACAGCAACCTCCAACTTTTGGACTCAAGTGATCCTCTTGCCTCAGTTTTTCTATTTTTAATAGAGACGGGGTTTTACTCTTGCTTAGGCTGGTCTCCAACTCCTGAGTTCAAGCAGTCCACCCGGCTCAGCCTCCCGGAGTGCTAGGGTTACGGGTGTGAGCCACTGCGCCCAGCCATGCATGAGATTTGGAGGGTAGAAAAGAACCAGCAGCCATGGCTCTCTGAAAGTCAGCATGGTCAGGCGAGATTAGTGTCTCCTGAGATCACCTCCCAAATAAACTACTTGCACCTAAAATTCTTTTCTCAGGGTCAGCTTCTGAGGAACTATGTCTAGGATAAGCCTCTTTTTTTAAGACAAAGTCTCACTTTGTTGCCCTCTTCAGAGTGCTATGGCATCATAGCTCACAGCAACCTCAAACTCCTGGGCTCAAGGGATCCTCTTGCCTCAGCCTCCTGAGTAGCTCCGACTACAGGCACCCACCATGCTCAGCTAGTTTTTCTATTTTTAGTAGAGATAGGGTCTCGCTCCTGCTCAGACAGGTCTCAATCTTCTGAGCTCAAGTAGTCCACCTGCCTCAGCCTCCCAGAGTGCTAGGATTACAGAAGTGAGCCCAAGTGTCTAGCCTCTAGGATGGGCTTCTAAAGAAACTCCCAAGTTCCCCCAGATTGTGTACCAAAAGAACACAGCGATGGAAATCAAAGCAGAAAAAGATAAATCTTTCTTCTTAATCTTTCATTCTTTCATTCAACAAACAGAAAGCTCCTGCTACCCTACATGCCAGTGCTGGGGACAGATAGAGCTCAGAACTTGGGAGTTCTAACCCCTAGCCCTGAGACAGGGGCCAGTCACCTCATCTCCTGGAGCCTCATCTAATCTTCATAGTGGTCCTACAAGGCAGGAAACGTCATGACCCCTGTTGTTCAGATGAGGAAACGGAGGCACAGAGAAGTCAAGTGACCTGCCCAAGGTCACACAGCTAGTCAGTGCAGAACCAGAGTTCTAATATGGGAGACAATTCCAGATCCCATGCTCTTAGCCACTTCCTCAGGAATTTCAGAGCCCAGGCTGATTAAAGAAAGTCCCATAATTTAGGACTTGCTCCCATAAATGGTATAAAGTAGTTCCCCAACACTTATGAGAAAGACCTCATTACTTCATTTCTTTAAGTCTGACGAAATTGGGAATCTGAGCCGCCTTTGCTAGGAGGGAAGCCCTTAACCACACTCAGGCACCTACTTCTCCTGATGCCCCCCCCCCCACACACACACACACATGCACTTTTTCCAGTGAGACTCAACCCTGAGACTCTTGCTGGAGCTCTTACGTAGAGAAATTCTTTACTAGGCTAGTGAGATGGAGGTCTAGATGGAGACCTGGGAGGCACCATCTTAAACAGCAGATAGAGAAAGCCTACTCAAGAATGAACCCAACACAGAGAACAGCAGGACCAAGAGAAGGGGACACATTCACACCAGCATCAGCCCTGGATCCAGCCACACCTGAAGCTATTGCACTCCTGACTTCCCTGTCACACAAAGCAATTCACTCTGCTTTGGTGTAACCCAGTCTCACTTGGGGATTGTGTAACTTTCAGTATTCATTAGTAATCCTAATATACGAAACTTTTAAAGAAACAAGGTCTATTGATTCTCCACTGGCCTAAGGCAAACACAGCCCTTAAAAGACAGGGATGGAGGAACTACAGCAAAGAGAGTCTGGTGCCTACTAAGAGGTCAGAAGGCAGAATTCACACTGGCTCTGAACCTGTGGATAGGTGCACGGAAGGGTTTTGTAAAATGTATGAAGAAGATAAGAGAATGAATCTCAGCAGTCCCTCTACACATATGATATCAGTCAGTTATCAATGACCTGGCAGACCTCAGCTATCTGGTTTACCGAGCTAATACCCAGACATACCAGCCTTATGACAAAGACTGGATCAAAGAGAAGATCTACCTGCTCCTTCATCGGCAGGCCCAACAGGCCAGGAAATAATTTGAGTTGGAAGACACACAGAGGGTGGGGGTGGGCTTGGAACACAGGTGTGTACAGGGTGCTGTCGTGGAGATTTTGTTTCCATTTTGTTACACTCTAGCCAAGACTTAATATATTACATGAAATGTGGGGCTCTTGTTCAATCTGAAACCCCTATTGCCCCCAACCCTTTGTCTTTGCTTTTTGTTTTACTTAAACATTTTTATGATCATTTAGATGATGGTTGCTCTTGGTCAGCTAATGTTCTAATCCTTCAGACTATTCATACCTGTTTTCTGACATTCACTGTACTAACCTGTCTTCAGGATGGGGTTGGGGTGGTAACAGCTTAGTTACGTCCTCAAGATAAACTAAATGTTCTTTAGTTAAAAAAACAAAAACAGGCTCAGCACCCATAGCACAGTGGTTACAGCAACAGCCACATGCACAGAGGGTGGCAGGTTCAAACCCAGCCTAAGCCAGCTAAGCAACAATGACAACTGCAACAAAAAATAGCCAGGTGTTGTGGCAGGCGCCTGTACCCAGCTACTTGGGAGGCTGAGGCAAGGGAATCGCCTAAGCCCAAGAGTTTGCGGTTACTGTGAGCTGTGACGCCAAGGCACTCTACCGAGGGCTACATAGTGAGACTTTGTCTCAAAAACAAAAACAAAAACAGAGATAAGGATGTTTTTTGAAGAAGATGAGGGAGGAGAAAATACTTCCCATTCTGTTGTGATGACTCAATAGCCAGAACAAGGCCTGATTCATTCCCCAAGCAGGTCACCTTACCCAACAGCCATTACTCACTCTGAGGTTGGTGGGGCCCCAGAGAACCTGCTGTACTTGGAACCTTCCCAGCTTTTCATGTTCATGGGAAAAGAACGTCCAAGTCACCTCTCCTTTCTCTTCCAGCTGAGCGCCCTGCGAGCTGGGTTTTCTAGAGCTCTAAGAAAACACCTTGCTGAACAGGCAGCCCAAATCAACACACTAAATGCTCGCAACTCGCACAGAGGCCTGTGGAGATCTCGCTTCTACAGAAAGAACCCAAGGGAAGGGAAAAGACAGAAGCTGGCTGGCACAATGGCTCTCACCTCTCCGGGAGGCCCAAGCCGGTGGGTCAACTGAGCTCAGGAGTTAGGGTGAGCAAGAGTGAGACTGTGTCTCTACTAAAAATAGAAAAACTAGCCCAGCATAGTGGTACATACTTTAGTCCCAGTTACTTGGGGGGCTGAGACAAGAGGATTGCTTGAGCCAAAGAGTTTAAGGTTGCTGTGAGCTTTAACTCCAGGCACTCTACCCAAGGCACCAGAGTGAAACTGTCTCAAAAAAAAATAAATAAAAAGAGGAGTTGGTGTTGCCCCTTCTCATGAGTGCTGGGCTGTCACACAGGACTGTGCAGCCAGGAGCTGAGCAGGGGTCAGATGTGAAAGATTCTAAAGGCTGAGCCAAGGTGGGAAGACTTTCTGGCAGGTGCTGAGGACTTTGGGGAAGATGCTAAGCTGGGGACATCGGACATACCTCATCTTCTTGGTTGCCTAGAAGCACAGCCTAAGATGGGGATTTGAGCGCATGTGGGGTTTTTTGGAGAAGGTAGGGGTTCTCGTGAGGAAGGGGCAAAGAAATAGAATGGCGAAGCCTATCCTTGACCTGATGCTTAAAAGGAATTGCATCAGAGCCAAGGGGGCTGGGCTGCAGGCCTATCCCAAGCTTGCCATTCTCTCTGGCCTTTGCAGTTGCTGTTCTGGAATGCCTTCCCCCACCTTCTCCTGGCCTACTTATTCCTTCTCTGGCCTCAGGCTTTCCCTGCTACAGGACACCCAGGCCCTGATCCCTGTGAGTGGGGCCTCCCACCTTTTACCTCTTACCTCCCCAGCCTGTGCCATCTCTCTCATGCACTCACCCCACCACCACCACCACAAATGAACATTTGTGCACAAGGCGTGCACAGCTCAGCTGCGAGCAGTTAGCCACACTCGCAGTGGCCACCTCTTCCTTCCTCTTCTTGGCTGCACCTGCTTTCGGGGAAGGAACTTGTGGTGGGGTGTGAGGGATTAATGAGAGAGTGGAGTTCAGTGGTTGAGGGCCCAGGCCTTTGGGGTAAACAGAGCTGGGTTTAAATCCTGCCCCTGGGCTGATGCAGGCTCACACCTAGAGCTACAGTCTGCACAGCTCCCAGGGTGAGGTAGGCATAAAAACACCATCAGGTGTTAAATGCTCCTCCACTCAGAGCTCAGTGAGTGGTAAGTGCCGGATCAGGACTGTCACTTTGCAAACATCTCCCAGCACCACAGCCACCTAAGGGGGGTGGTAGAAGCTTCAGCATCAGCCACCAAATACGGGAGAGTGCAGGGGTTGGCGTGTCTTCCAGAACCCCTTCTAGGACCCACAGACACTGGATGAATGCCAGTCTGAGCTGGGTCTTGCCTCTTCTTACTGAGCGCTGGGTGCACACAGGGGAAGTCAGCAGGGCCAGTTGGAAATGAGACCCCTTGCCTTCGGGGGGTGTTCCCTCCCCACCCTCAGACCCTGGATGGAAAAGTTCCCTACCTGGCATGAATGGTCTGGGGGCATAAAGTAGGGATTCCCCCTGAGGAGCAACTCGGTAATTGATACAGGAAGTCTTGCCTCGGCCTCAATCAGGGGTTGCTTCAAATTTGTTTCACTTACCAAGAACACTCTAAGGCACTAAGGATAAATCCCAGCCCCTGTGGGGGCTGCTCTTGTCAGGGGAATCTCCTGGGCCTCATTGCAAACCTTGCCCTACTTCCTGTGCCCTGGCTGCTCAAGAAACATCCCTGCTGTGCCACATGCTCCTGCCCCCGGGCCTTTGCACATGCTGTTCTGGAATGCCTTCCCCCACCTTCTCCTGGTCTACTTATTCCTTCTCTGGCCTCAGGCTTTCCCTGCTACAAGAAACCCAGGCCCTGATCCCTGTGAGTGGGGCCTCCCACCTTTTACCTACTATCTCCCCAGCCTGAGCCATCTCTCTCCTTATTCACTCACCCCACCACCACCACAAATGAACATCCCTGAGGGCATTCCTTGGGCTTTATTGGCTGGTATCCCCAGTGCCAGGCACAGTGTCTGGCCAGGATGCTCAGGATATGGGCATTGCATGAATGAGAGCTGGTCAGTGGGGCTGCCCCACCACTAATTATGAATATATCCCCCTGAGCCAGTGACACCATCCTCCAAGATGAGTTTATCAATGGTTTGTGATGGCTAAACATTTGTAGATATATTTATTTCCAGGGCAGGGTACACCTCCTCACCATATTAAATTTGCCTTTGCCTTTGATGCATGAACAACTAACAGGTGGCATCCCATGGATAGCAATAGCCATGATGACAGCAATTAATTTCCCCATGTGCCCAGCTCATCTAAGCACTGCCTGGTTACTTTCTGATATTACTGTCCCTCTTTAAATTTGTGGAAACTGAGGCTCAACAAGGTTGAGCTCAAGCATATGGTAGAGTAGGAACTTGAACTCAGGGTTGCAGGAGATAAATAGCCAGGGTATTATGATGGGGTTGTAGGAGGGGCTGTGCTACAGGGATGCACTAGTCCCTGTGGCTGCTGTGACACAATACTGCAAACTGAGTAGCTTAAAACTACAGATATTTATTCTCTGTTCCAGAGGCCGGAAGTTTGAAGTCACCAGTGTCAGCTCCCTTGGGTGGCTCTAGAGGGTGACTCCTTCCTTGCCTCTTCCAGCTTCTGGCTGTGTCCCTCCTCATCTGGCCCTCTCCCCCACCCCTGTGTCTGTCTTAAATCTTCCTCTGGCTAAGGACAATTTTCAGTGGGTTTAGGGCCCATCCTAAATCCAGGACGAGCTCATATTGAGAGCCTTAACTTGATTACATCTGCAAAGACCCTATTTTCAATATGCCCACATTCACAGGTGCCTGGGTTAGGACATGAACATGTCTCTTCGGGGGGGTCTCTATCAAGGTACTACAGGTGCCGTGGGTGGTGGCAGGTTAGGCTATCAGCTGACCCCTCTGCCCGGGGAGGGAGAAGGGTGAGGAGGATTGTCTTGACCAGGGAGAGAAGACAGTAAATTCACAGAGGTGACAGGGACAGAGGGGCTGGCACACCATACTCCCTACTGGAAACCCTGTTTGCAAAGCAGAAAGCAGCCCAGGGAAGCTCCTGCAGGCCCAGCTCAGGACAAACAGCTGTTCCTGAGTCCGTGGCCCTTCAGGCTTCCCTGGCCTGGGCACCCTGGCACCAGGAAGCTCCGCCGAGCCAGACAAGGGCTGGTGGCCCGACTCCAGGACCAATGCAGACTCCACCCAGGCCCTGCTTTCGGTTCTGCAAATGCCACCAAACACCACCACCTCTGGGAAGAGCCCAGCCCCAGGCACATGACCATGCTGTGCCCTCAGTCCCCAGACAGGCTGGAGTTTTCCATGGGCCTCCCTCCCACCTCTGCCCTTGTTCTGCCAAATGCCTGGAATTCCAGAGGAATTCTCACAGAGGCTCCTAGTGAAAGAAACAAAGGCTGGCTCTGGGATCTGGGATCTGGGATGGGGTGGGCAGGCTCTGTGGGCTACTACTCTGCTTCCTGTGATCACGGCCCCTCTTTGAGCCCTCACTGTGGGGACCAGGGAAGGAGGCCTCTCCTGCCCCATGACACTGCGCACACTTCACTCCAGGCTGCAGCGTTCCCTGAGGTGCACCCATCCGTTGGGGGTCCAGAACACCCCAGGTCCACCTGAGCAGGGAACTAGGATAGTCCAAGAGTTGCCTCAGAGCACCCAGCCTAAGTTTGAATCGCAGCTCTGCAACTTCAGGCAAGTCACTCAACCTCTCTGTGCCTCAGTTTCCTCATCTGCAAATTGAAATAACAATAGTACTCACCTGAAAGGATTGCAGTCAGGGTTAACTGGGTCTATATATGGAAAGCACTGGGAAGCCCTGGGCACCAGAAGTGCTCTAATGTGTTTTCTGTGATTGGTGCCATAAACTCATGGGCAGGTGTCAGGTTGCTTACCCACACCCAGAGACACACGTAGAGGGACACATGGAACCCCAACAACTCACATGCACATGGACAGCCAGACATGCGGACACACCGGCATTCGCTAGTGCACACAGACAGACAAACACACATTCAGAACACACACCCCACACGCAGGAAGCGCACAGAGATGTGTGGGAGCAGGTGCGTAGATGTGCGCACACATGCCCGCAGCAGACGCCAATCCACGCAGGGGGACGTCTGCATGCACTCCAGCTGCAGCCAGGCCCACTGCTGGTTCTTGCCCTTTTCAGCACTCCTCCTCTCCCCCACCACCCAGCTGTGTCCAGGACACAGCTCAAGTGGCCATGAAGACCACCTGCCTGACCACAGACACCCAAAGCACCCACTTCAAGGAGGAGCTGAGGCTCCAGGGGCCCCTCCCTCTGACCAAGGGTAAGGAAAGAACAAACCCAAGCTCTGCAGCGCCCTCCTGTCTCCTCTCCTCAGGGTCGATGTCCCCAGACGAAACCCTTTAGTCATCAGAGGCTCACCCTGGGAGCTTTCCTGTGGGCTTTCCTCTGTGGGACAAGAAAGGCATTTCTGATTCATGACCCCAGTCGTCTTCGACTCCAAGGCCTGTGTCTTGGCAGCACAGTTCTGTGCCCAGCATGGCCACACAGGGCCAGCCTGGGATTCAGGGCATCACAAAGACACTGGACATTTACAGACGAGGCGGGAGGAGGGTCGGGAAGAGCAAGCACTGGGGCCGTTTCTCGAGGGTTATTTTTCCTCCCTGAGTCTCAGTTTAAACAGCTATCAAAGAGGGTAAGAAGAGGGGCCATCTGCACTGGGCACTGGGCATAGTTTGGGCCTGCCCAGGCTTGAAGAAATCTCCCCCCCTCACCAGCCCTTTGTTTCTCCAGCCTCCTTAGAGCCAGGATGGGGCAGTCAGGTGCCTGGTCACCAGCAATGGGCACTAGCACCACAAAGGAGGGCAGGGTTGGCTCCACTGCAAGTGGCAGGGCAGCCCACAGCCTGGAGCAGTGTGGCTGCGGGGTCGGGGCTGCAGCTGGGAATGGGGCTGACCTGCTCCAGGCAGTCCTTTGCTGCTCACCTCCTCATCTGTCTTCCACACCAGGGATGAGCTCCTCAACTTTCTTCCTTAACTTCCTTTTTTGCTCACATCAGCCAGGTCTGTTTCTGCTGCTGGCAGTGGAAGATGAGGGTTCACCCGCGGCCTCGTAAAACTGCTGTAAGAACTAAATAAAACAATCCACGAGGGACTCAAAACAGCGCTTGCCTGTGAAGGACACACAAGCTTGTGAGCAAACCTGTGATTAACAGACATTAACCTAGCCCATCACCTGCCAGCCAGGGACCCAAGCATGTCACACCACCTCTTCAGGCCTTAGTTTTCTCAGCCGTAAGATGGGAATATTAATAGTCCTCCTACTATCGGCTTGTTGAGAAGTTTAAATGAGATAATGCATATAGTGAGTGTTAAGTATTTCCCATTGATAATATTTGCCTTAACATAATATTAATAGCATGACTTATTGGGAGTTTATGAACTAAGAATTGAATAGGGGTCCTCAGATTCAAAGGATCCATGAAATTGTATAGAAAAAAAATACATTTTTATTTTCACTAACCTGCAATTGACATTTAGCATTTAACTTGGATTCCTAATGTAACAATTACCAGGAGTCCAACAGGAATCACAGGTATTTTTATATCCCAGAACCTCATTGCAGATATATGTAACTGGCTTCCTTTGTAACCTGTCTTCTATTTTTTCACATTGAAAAATATTTATTGGGTGGCACCTGTGGCTCAGTGAGTAGGGTGCCATCCCCATATACTGAGGGTGGTGGGTTCAAACCCAGCCCCAGTCAAACTGCAACAAAAAAATAGCCGGGCGTTGTGGTGGGCGGCTGTAGTCCCCACTACTTGGGAGGCTGAGGCAAGAGGATTGCCTAAGCCCAAGAGCTGGAGGTTGCTGTGAGCTGTGATGCCACTCTACCAAAGGTGACAAAGTGAGACTCTGTCTCTAAAAAAAAAAAAAAGAAAGAAAGAAAAAGAAAAAAAATTATTTTGGATAGTCAACTCTGATTATCCATGATTCAGTGTTCAAGAGAATGGGTACTGATGTCAGCAACTTGCTTTCAAATGTTTCAAAAAACTAAAATCCATAGAGTGATGGATGGGTGGATGAATGGATGGATGGGTGGGAGAATGGATGGATGGGTGGGAGAATGGATGGATGGGTGGATGAATGGGCGAATGGATGGATGGGTAGATGGGTGGATGGGTGGATGGGTGGATGGATGGGTGGATGGATGGATGGATGGATGGATGAATGGGAGAATGGGTGGATGGGTGGATGGATGGATGGATGAATTGGAGAATGGGTGGATGGGTGGATGGATGGATGGATGGGTGGATGAATGGATGAATGGTTGGATCGATGGGTGGGTGGATGGATGGGTGGATGGATGGATGGATGGATGGGAGAGTAGGTGGATGAATGGATGAATGGGTGGGAGAATGGATGGATGGATGGATGGATGGGAGAATGGGTGGATGGGTGGATGGATGGATGGATAGGTGGATGGGAGAGTAGGTGGATGAATGGATGGAGGGGTGGGAGAATGGGTGGGTGGATGGATGGATGGATGGATGGATGGATGGATGGATGAATGGATGGATTGATGTATGGGTGCATGGACGGATGGGTGTATGGCTGGGTGGGTGGATGGATGGATGGTTGGATGGATGGATGGATGGATGAACGGATGCATGGGTGGATGTATGGATGAATGGATGGATGGGTGGGAGTATGGATGGATGGATGGATGGATGGATGGATGGATGGATGGATGATTGGATGGATAGATGAA
>CAUYPK010076651.1:0-16541 GCA_963574355.1 Loris lydekkerianus
AATATTAATAAAAAATTGAGTAGTAAAGGTGGACTGAAAAATTAGTGTTTAAAGGAACTGTGTGGTAAAATATTTTGAGTGCAGAACACCTTGGAATTTATATATCTATATATATAAATTACATGTATAATATATAATATATATCTTTATATATTATATATAATATAATATTATATTATATGATATATTAATATCTTATATGTAATATATATAAATTTTATTTATATATTAATATAATCATATATTAATATATATAATATATTATAATATATTATATATATTATATATGTATGTTATTTTATTATATTATTTTAGTATATATTATTATATATCATTATATTATATATTTAATATATTATTATATCATATTATATTATATATTATTATATTATATATAATATATATAAACATATTATTATATTTATATATAAATATAATATATTTATAGATATATATAGGATATATTATATATATAGATATATAGATATATAGATATATAGATATAGATATAGATATAGATATATAGATATAGAAATTCCAAGGTGTTCTGCTCTCAAAATATTTTACCACACAGTTCCTTTAAACACTAATTTTTCAGTCCACCTTTACTACTCAATTTTTTATTAATATTAAATCATAGCTGTGTACATTAATGCAATCATGGGGCACCATACACTGGTTTTATAAACAGTTTGACACATTTTCATCACACTTGTTAACATAGCCTTCCTGGCATTTTCTTAGTTATTGTATTAAGACAATTATATTCTACATTTACTAAGTTTCACATGTCCCCTTGTAAGATGCACCACAGGTGTAATCCCACCAATCACTTAACCTCTGTCCATCCTCCCTCCTCCCTCCCTCCCTCTCCCCTTTTCCAATATTCTTGGGTTATAGCTTTCATATGAAAGCCATAAATTAGTTTCATAATAGGTCTGAGTACATTGGATCCTTTTTCTTCCATTCTTGAGATACTTTACTAACTACTCAATTTTTAAGAGTGTCTTAAAAGATTTTTCGTTGTTATTTTAAATCACTTTTACAGAATACATCTCCACTTAAAAATTTCCACCTATAAAACTGTTCTTATTTACTAAAGGCTTCCTCTTTTAGCACTATTTATATATGTCTTTTTTGTTTGTTTGTTTGTTTGTTTTATAGGAGGAAGGGCTTTATTCACCTGCTGGGAACTTACGGTATAAAAGAATACCAAATAACCATGCTCTCCTACTGGCTTGGTCTTTCCCTTTTTATGGACAGTCAAAAAGTTCCACCCCACAGCTACCCTTCTCATTGTTCAGTTTCAATCAAGCGGGAGATGCTACTCCAGCCCTTACAGAACTACAGGATTTCACAGAACTTGGAAATTTCCAAGTTCCCTGGAAGTGGAGTTTACAAATTCCCAAGAGCTGAGTCACCATGGGTTGTAACTTTTATAAGTGATAGCTAATTCTCTAGTTTATAAATATATCAACTGTATAATATTTATATTTTTGCCTATACTTAACAAAATGCGAATGAGTAATCTTGTAGTTATAAAGAAGTGTTCTATAACTACTTTATTTTATGAACAAATTCAAATAATAATAAATTCATATATAAGATTTCAATTGAGTGTGTGTGTTCATATGTGTTTGTGTGGGTTCACATGTGTTTAACTAAGTTCACCTTCAGGGCCATTAAAGAAAGCCAGAATGTTGGGGTGAAATTTTCAGTGTTGCTCTAGCCTCATAACCAGACATTTTTAACAATAAATTATTTCTTTTTTTAGACATGAAGATAGTTATATTATTTTATTTTATAGGCATAGTATTTTTTATGATATTTATCCATATTGACAAGGTAGTTTGAAAAGACACCAGTTCCAGCAATAAATTTTAGAGTATGACTGCTTTCAGTGCATTTTCTTGTTTTGGATTTTTTTTAAGTTTTATTTGTTTTTGTTTAATTTGAAATTTTAAGGGGGCACAAATATTTTAGGTTACATGGATTAACTTTGTAATGCTTCAGTCCTGGCTAAAGGAAAGCCTATCACACAAAAAGTGTTCATATTAACTTTTAGGTATAGTTTTCCCTCCCTTCCTCCTTGCTGCCCCCAGGTTGATTTTGGTTTCCACTGAATTTTACTTCCATCTATGCACGGGTGTGCTCATCAGTTATTTCCAATTTAATAATGAGTACATGTGGTGTTTGTTTTTTTATTCTTTAGATACTTCACTTAGAATGGTTTCCAGTTCCATCTAGATTGTTCCAAAGGTTATTAATTTATCTTTTGCATAACTAAGTAGTACACCATGGTATCATGGTATACATACACCACATTTTATTAATCAATTCATGAATTGACAGTTACTTGGGCTGATTCCACATCTTTGGAATTGTGAATTGTGCCAAAATAAACATTTGAGTGCAGGTGTATTTCTGATGAAGTTTGTTTTTTTTTTTTTTTTCCTTCGTGTACATACCCAGTAATGGAACTGCTTGATTGGAGGACATGTATACTTGAAGTTAGTTGAGAAATCTCCATACTGATTCTATAGAGGTTGTAGGAATTTGTAGTCCCACCAACATTGAATAAGTCTTTTTACTCTCTCAGCATCCATGCCAACATCTATGGTTTCTGGACTTTTTAGTAAAATGCATTCTAACTGGGGTAAGGTGATATCTCACTATCGTTTTAATTTTTACTTCCTTGATAATTAGTGACATTAATAATATTAAACTGTATATTGGCCATTTGTTTTTCTTCTTTTGGGAAGCTTCTGATCATGTTTTTTGCTAAATTTTAGTAGGGCTGTTTTTTTTTTTCTTGCAGATTTACTAGAGTTCTTCATAAATTGTGGTTATTATCTTTTTATTATACCTTATGAATATTTTCTCCAATTTTATAAATGGTTAATTTTCTTTGTTTATGGTTTCACAAGCTTTGTGAAAGCTTTTTAGTTGAATCAAATATAATTTATTAATTTTGTATTATTGCCTTGATAGCCATTGGGATATTTTCCATAGATTCTTTGCTAATGTCAATATCTAGAAGAGTTTTACTTACATTTTGCAGTAGAATCCTTATGGCTTCATTCCTTATATCCAAGTCTTAAATTTTACTTTTTCTATATCTGTGAAGTATGATTTTGGTAATTTGATGAGGATTGCATTGAATTTGGGTAGTCTGGAAATTTAACAATGTTGATTCTATCTATCCGTGAGCATGCTATATTTTTCTAATTGTTTGTGTCCTCTGCAATTTCATTCCTATGAGTTGCGGAGTTCTCCTTGTAAAGATCTTATACCTCCTTGGTTAGGCATATTCTTAATTATTTTACTTTCTTTGTGTTGAGTCTTTTATTTGACTCTCAGTTTGAGTGTTATCAGTATATAGAAATGCAACTGATTTGTGTACATTGATTTTGTACCTTAATATTTGCAAAATTTATTGATCAATTCCAGAAACCTCTGAGTAGAGTCTTTTGGTTTCTCTAGATACAATATCATATTATCAGTGAAGAGTGATACTTTTACCTGTTCTTTCCTAATTTGGAAATTTCCTTAATATTCCTCTCTTGTCTGATTAATTCGGCTACAACTTCCAGCACTAGCTGGAGCAGAGTGGTGACAGTGGGAATCCTTATCTTTTTTAAGTCCCCTTAGGAGGAATGCTTTAAACTTTTGCCCATTCAGTATGATGTTGGCTGTGAGTTTCTCATATATGACTTTTAGTTTTATTACTATTTTTTTTTTTTTTTTGAGAAGAGTCTCAAGCAGTCACCCTGGATAGAGTGACATGGTGTTGCAGCTTGCAGCAACCCCAAACCCTTGGGTTAAAGAGATTCTCTTGCCTCAGCCTCCCATGTAGCTGGGACTACAGGCGCCCATCACAATGCTTTGTTATTTTTTGGTTGTAGTCATCATTGTTGTTTGGCAGGTCCAGGCTGGATTCAAACCGACAGCTCTGATACATGTGGCTGGCACCCTAGCTGCTGAGCTACAGGTACCAAGGCAGCTTTTATTATTTTGAGATATGTTTTTTGGGGTTTTTTTGAGAAGATAATTCTTTTTTATTGTTAAATCATAGCTGTGTACATTTGTGCAACCAAGGGGGTACAATGTGCTGGTTTCATATACAATCTGAAATATTCTCATCAAACTGTTCAACATAGTCTTCATGGCATTTTTTTAGTTATTGTATGTAGACATTTGAATTCTGCCTTTAGTAAGTTTTGCCTGTACCCATTCTAAGATGCACCATAGGTGTGGCCCCACCCATTACCCTCCCTCCACCCTAACCTCGCCCCTCCCTTCCCCTTCCTTGGCCCTTTCCTCATAACCTTGTGCTATAGTTGGGATATACCCTTCATGTGAAAGCTATAATTTAGCTTCATAGTAGAGCTGAGTACATTGGATACTTTTTCTTCCATTCCTGAAATACTTCGCTAAGAATAATATGTTCCAGCTCCATTCATGTAAACATGAAAGAGGTAAAATCTCCATCTTTCTTTAAGGCTGCATAATATTCCATAGTATACATGTACCACTATTTGCTAGTCCATTCATGGGTAGATGGGCACTTGGGCTTCTTCCATGACTTAGCAATTATGAATTGGGCTGCAATAAACATTGTGGTACATATGTCTTTGTTGTATTGTGATTTTTGGTCTTCTGGGTATAAACCTAATAAAGGAATTATAGGATCAAATGGCAGGTCTATTTTTTGGTCTCTATGTATTCTCCAAACATCCTTCCAGAACGAATGTATTCATGTTCATTCCCACCAGCAGTGTAGAACTGTGCCCTTTTCTCCACATACACACCAATGTAGGATAATATTTAGAAATAAACATATCCTACATCAAGCACACAAAGGGAAGGCAGTATAAGTTTAAAATGGCTTGGTATTTTTCCAGAGGCTTAAGGGACCTGGGTCCCCCTGGGACACACCCAGAGTTGGCTTGCCAGGAGTTAAAAATTCCACAAGCCCATTCTCTAAAGCTGTGTGCCCTGTGAAGCCTGATATCAAAGGGCATGCCACTCTTCCTTTGAGATAAGGGCCAGAGGGTTGATGTATGTTAATAACATATTGTCAGAGGTCTATAGGTGCTCTGCCCTGAGGAAAAGACACAGTTGTTACTTCATACTAAGTAAACTGAGTGAACGCTTCAAGATACTCTTCCATTAACTCTATTCCCCTGTGGCTACTTTCTTCTTTGTGATCTTTATTTAGATACCTTCCCAGAGATTAGTCAGTGTCTAGAAAAAGATGTTTACTGCAAAACTGATTGTGTTGATATGGTAACAAGATATTTCCTTTCAAGTTAATTTCAGATAGGTAAAATGAGGAAATGGTGAAACTAACAGATGATAGATTGTGTACATGACTAGAAAGGTATAAAATCAAAACCCTGAATAAAAAATTTTGCTACATGCCATCCCATATCATGTAGTCAGTTTCTTGACTTAATAATTACAGGTGCAAGTTTATATCCACAGCAAAGCTGCTGTTCTTTCACATCTCTGGTCATGCAACACACCAACATCTCTGGTTTTAGGATTTTGTTATGCGGGCTATTCTTACTGGGGTTAGGTGATATCTCAAAGTAGTTTTGATTTGCATTTCTCTGATGATTAAGGATGATAAGCTTTTTTTTCGTGTGTCTGTAGATTGTTCGTCTGTTTTCTTTAGAGAAGTTTCTTTTCAAGTCTTTCCCCACCCTGAGATGGGATCATATGTTCTTTTCTTGATAATACGTTTGAGTTCTCTGTGGATTCTGGTTATTAGACCTTTATCGGAGGTATAACCTGCAAATATTTTCTCCCATTCTGAGGGCTGTCTGCTTGCTTTACTTCTGTGATCTTGGCTGTGCAGAAGCTTTTTAGTTCGACCAGGTCCCAGTAGTGTATTTGTGATATTGCTTCAATTGCTTGGGGAGTCCTCCTCATAAAATATTCACCCAGGCCAAATCCTTCAAGAGTTTTCCTTGCACTTTCTTCAAGTATTTTTATAGTTTCATGTCTTAAGTTTAAATCTTTTATCCAGTGAGAGTCTATCCTAGTTAATGGTGAAAGGTATGGGTCCAGTTTCAATCTTCTACAGCTTGCCAGCCAGTTCACCCAGTACCATTTGTTAAATAGGAAATCTTTCCCCCACTGGATGTTTTTAATTGGCTTGTCAAAGATCAAATAACGATAAGTAGCTGGGTTCATCACTTGGTTCTCTATTCTGTTCCAGACATCTACTTCTCTGTTTTTGTGCCAATACCATGCTGTTTTGATCACTATCAATTTATAGTACAGTCTCAGGTCTGGTAGCGTGATTCCTCCTGCTGTGTTTTTCTTGCTGAGTAATATTTTGGCTATTTGAGGTTGTTTCTGATTCCATATAAAACAAAGTATTCTTTTTTAAGATCTTTAAAGTAGGACAATGGAGCTTTAATAGGAATTACATTAAAATTATATATTTATTTGGGTAGTATAGACATTTTAACAATGTTGATTCTTCCCAGCCATGAGCATGGTATGTTTTTCCATTTGTCAACAACTTCAGCTATTTCTTTTCTTAAAGTTTTATAGTTCTTGGTAGAGATCTTTCACGTCCTTTGTTAGGTATACTCCCAAATATTTCATCTTGTTTGGCAGTACTGTGAAAGAAATACAGTCCTGGACTGTTTTTCATCTTGGTTATTGTTGGTATATATAAAGTCTACAGATTTATGGGCATTGATTTTGTAGCCTGAGACATTACTGTATTCCTTGATGACTTCTAAAAGTTTTGTAGTAGAATCCCTACTGTTTTCCAGATATACGGTCATAGCGTCTGCAAAGAGTGAAAGTTTCATCTCTTCTGACCCTATGTGGATACCCTTGATCAACTTTTATTTCCTAATTGCAATGGCTAAAACTTCCATTACAATGTTAGAGAGCAATGGAGACAATGGGCAACCTTGCCTGTTTCCTGATCTATGTGGAAATTGTCTTTATGGAGGATAGGTCTGAGAATATCCTGGAGAGCTTGTTTACTTATGGCAAATTTCTTCAACATGTAAATGTCATTGAAGTATTTAATTTCTCCGTCTTAAATGAAACTCAGTTTAGCTGGGTACAGGATCCTGGGTTGAAAGTTATTTTGTTTTAGGACATTAAAATTTGATGACCATCCCCTTTTAGGTTAAAAGGTTTCAGCAGAGAAGTCTGCAGTTATTCTAATATTCTTGCCCTTGTAGGTGATGGGTTTTTTCATCTGGCTGCTTTCAAATTTTTCTTCTTTATATTAACTTTAGTGAAATTGATTATGATGTGTCTGGGGGATGTCTTATTTGTGTTGACTCGTGCTGGAGTTCTGAAACTATCTGCTATCTGAATTTCAGAATGTCTTCACATGTCTGGAAAGTTCTCATTCATAATCTCATGGAGAAGAGACTCTGTGCCTTGTGAAGCCACTTCACACTTTCAGGGATCCCTATAAGATGAATACTGGTTTTCTTGAATTATCCCAGAGGTCTCTGATAGAGTGATCTGTTTTTGCCCTCCATTTCTCTTCCTCTGTGAGAGTTTGGAAATGTTCAAAAGCTTTGTCTTCAATGTCAGAAATCCTTTATTCTGCTTGTTGCATTCTGTTACTGAGGGATTCTACTGTGCTTCTCAGGTCTTTGAGGGCTACAACTTCTTGTCTCAATGTGTCAAAATCTTTGGTCATTTGGTCTTTGAATTCATTGAATTCTTGAGATATCTTTTGGGTTGCTGCTTGGAATTCTAATTCAATCTTATTTTGTTATTGAGATTCTGAATTCTGACATCTCAGCTATTTGTTTGTGCATGGGATCTTGTGCTGTGTCTGCCCCATTGATCCTTGGGGGAGTTGATCTACTCTGATTGTTCATATTGCCAGAGTTTTTCTGCTGATTTTGCCTCATGATTGTTTTTCACCATTGCCTCTGGCCATCCTCAGAGTTGGGGAGGTGTCTATCTAAGATTCGACCCCAGTCGGATAACTCTATTGTTGCTGGATATTTGTAGGGAGTGACCCTGTGTAGTTCCTCTGGGGCTGCCCCAGGCAGGAAGTTCTGGTTGTGGAAGCAGCTCTGGAGTGTGACACACCTGGATCCAGCAACAGGGCGGAAGGTGGTGCGCACAGTTCTGGGAGTGCCTGGCTCCCAGTGACTTTTGCACAGAGAGCCCAAAGCTCCTGCAGTCTTTTGCCAGGAGAAGGGCTCTGCCCAGAGGCAGGAAGTGCTCTGCAGGGCATGCAGCTACCATAGTCCCTGGCCCCCAGATGAGCGGGCTGATATGGAGGCAGGGAAGGTACATGAGGGAGGACACAGCATTGTGCAGCTCCTGCAGTTCCTATTCAGAGCATGCAGAGGCCTGGCAGGTGCAGGTCGCAGGTCAGGGGTCTTAGCACAGCTTATGGAGGTCCAGGTGGTGACAAGCCCAGGAGTTTGAGGTTGCTAGAGGCTGTGACACCACAGCAATGTACCCAGGACAACAGCCTGTGGCTCCAGTGTGTCAAAACTGCTCTCACTCTGCCCCTGAGAGTTAAGGCTGTAAGGCAGCTCAGTCCCCACCTTTAGGCCGCTCAGTCAATAGGTTACTAGCTCCCGCCTGATCCTTGCTCTGCAACCCTGAGGGTGGAGCTTGCTGGGGCAGTTCTCTCACAATGGCTCCCTGCGGCCCACAGCTGAACACTATTAGCTACGTCCGGCTCAGCGGCTCAGTCTGGGGCTCTAGACAATGCCCAAAGTTCTTCACACTCCTGCTCAAGCTCTCCCCTAGGGAGTTCAACTGAGTGCCAAGTCCACAAACACCGAAACAGATCACAGGTAAGGCCTTTCTGGTTTGCAGTCTCACTGCTGCTTGTACTTATGGCTGCCAGCAGAATTCAGTTGATCGAACACATGCAACCACTTGCCAGTTTTCCACTGTTTTTGTCCTCTTCTTGGGGTCCAGAAGTCCCTTGCTGATTCCCTGTATCCTCAAAGGGTTGATTATAGGCAGATCCCATCAGCCAGAGATGCCTGGAGTCTTATCTCCCCAAACTCACCGTGCCCAGTTTCAGGGAAGCTGTTACTTGGCCGCCATCTTGGTCCACTCTGAGATGTTTTTATATGCCTAATTTTCTGAGAGTTTTTATCATGAAGGGTGCTCTATTTTTTTGAATGCATTTTGTGCATCTATTAAGGGTATCATACCATCTTTATTTTTGCTTTTCTTGATATAGTGAATCACATTTATTGATTGACATATGTTGAGACATCCGTGATTCCCTTGGATGAAGCCCACTATATCCTGGGGGATTATCTTTTGGATGAGTGATTGAATTCAATTCGCTAGCATATTATTGATGATTTTGGCATGAAAATTCACAAGGCATATTGGCTATAGTTTTCTTTTATATACCGCTGTTTTATCCTTTCCTTTCTTTGGTATCAAAGTGACACTGACTTTATAGAATGACTTGGGAAGATTACTTCTTTCTCAACATCATGGATTAATTTCTGTATTATGGGTATCAGATTTTCTTTG
Source organism: Loris lydekkerianus (assembly GCA_963574355.1). Lineage (NCBI taxonomy): Eukaryota > Metazoa > Chordata > Mammalia > Primates > Lorisidae > Loris > Loris lydekkerianus. Next base: position 9,517 of record CAUYPK010076651.1, read on the forward strand.
TAGGTCTGATAGAATTATGTAATGACTCTATCTGGTATAGGATTGTTTTGTTGCTGTTGTTTTTATTGTTTCAATCTCACTTTTCATTATTAATTAAAGAGTTCATTTATTCCTGATTGAAACATGGGAGGCTATGTGCTTCCAGGAGCTTGTCTATTTGCTCTAAGTTGTCTACTTTATGAATTCAGAAATTTCTGTAGTATTCATGGATGATGTTTTATATTTTTGCAGTGTCAGTTTTAATGTCACCATTCTCATTTCTGATTGAGCTTGTATGGGTTATCTTTTCTCTTCTTGGTTACTCTAGCAGGGGGTCTGCCTCTTTTATTTATCTTTTCAAAGAACCAAACTTTTGTTTCATTAATTCTTTATATTTTTTTCTAATACATTTTGTTCTTCTAGGACCTTCATTATTTCTTTTCTTCTTTTGACTTTGGGCTTGTTTTGCTTTTCCTTTTCTAGTTCCTGGAGGTATTACAGTCAGTTGATAATTTGTGGTCTTTCTACCTTTTTTCATCTAAGCAGCTAAGGCTATGACTTTTTCTCTGAGGAATGCTCTTTCTGTATCCCAAAGAGTTTAGTAGTTTATGTCCCCTTCGTCTAAAAGAATTACTTGATTTCCATCTTTATTGCATTCTTGACCTAGTAATTGTTCAGCAGCAGGTTGTTTAATTTTCATGACTTTATGTGGGTTTGATTGTTGTACATAGTATAATTTTGATTTTTTTTAACTTTTGAGACTTTTTTACCCTAAAATATGCTAAATCTTGAAGAACAAGAAATGAAAAGAAAATAGTGACTAATTTCCACATAAATTGGTTTCAATTTTGACCAAAGTATATTAATTAAACATTAATTTTTAACTCAACATGTTCATATGTTGTTTAGGATACTGTATCCTCATTTATAAGTGACATGTGTTTGTAATTTCTCCTTTATAATAATATATTTTCTCCAACTTTAATATCAGGTGTACCCAGATCAAGTAGAATGGTTTTGATGTATTTCTTCTTTTTCTATTGTCTATAGGATTTAGCATGATCTTTTTTGACATTATCTTTTTATTTTATTCATAAATATTAGTCATCTATTTTTTGATACTTAAAAAAAATAAGTTAACTTATGACTCCATACTGAATCTCAGAGTCAAAGCAGTCTATAATAGACATACTCTTATTTGACAATGTGAATGTTACATTCTTTGCATTATTATTATTATTATTATTACTTAATATTCTGGTGTAGCAATTTTCTGATTCCTTTTGTGAATGCATTTATGTTCATTCATTCTTTACAAGGTTTTTGTTTCTAATCTTTAAACATTGTTATTGTTATTAAATTTTAAGTCTTTTTAATTCTGTGAAGGCAAAAAAAGTGGAAACCTAATTAACACATGCATATGTAAAAATATAAATAAAAATTAAAAAAAAGATTTGCAACTGGAAAAAAAAAAAATGTTCCATGTGCTGCTAGTGCAACTACTATATGCTGTAGTTTTGGGGGTACAACATTCTATAAATGTCTTTCAGGTCCACTTGATTTAGAATTTGGTTTAAGTACACATTATTTATTGCTTTCATGATTTGTTTAGCTCTTTAGAACCCTGGTGATTACAATGGTGATGTTTATTTCTTTTCTTAGCCATACTCAAATTTGCTCTGTGTATCTGGGTGTTCCTGTTTTGAGTGCATATATAATATATTTAGTATTTTTGTATCTTCCTCTTGAATAGCTCCCTTTACCATTATATTGCAATTCTCCTTTTATTTACCTTTGTAGACTTAAAGTCAATTTTATCTGATATGAAAATAGCTGCTTCTGCTCTCTTGTGATTCTATTTGCATGGAATATTTTTTTCATCCTTTTGCATTGAATTTGTGGGCATCCTTGAAATTCACATGTGATTCCTGGAAATAGCAATAACTTGAGTTGTGTTTTCACCATCATTTAAGCCAGGCTATGTCTTTTGAGATGTGGATTCAGACTAATAACATTGACTGATAGCAGTGATATGTGGGATGTTGGTCTATTCATTATGTTGAGTGGTCTCTCATTGCTTTGTTTCACTTCTTATTCTATTGTCTTATAGGAATTGTGAGTTTTGGAGTATATTTTTAGGTGAATTCATACTAGCGGGTATCTGTTGTGCTGATTTTGTATAGTTCTGTTCAGAGTATTTCGTGAGTGCAGGTCTGGTCATGGCAAATTTCCTCAATGTTTGCTTGCCTGGAAAGACTTAATTTCTGCCTTGACTATGAAACTTAGTATTGCAAAATACAAAAGTCTAGGCTGAGTGAATCCTTTGATAGCTCATCTGGTTGAATGGAGGACTGTAGACTGAACAATATTCTAGGTTAGTAGTTATTCTTCTTAGTGGAGTGAACATAGGACCTTAATGCCTTCTGTAGATTTCCCATGAGAAGCCTGCAGTTAGTCTGATGGGTTTTCCTATGTAGATTACCTGATGATTTCATCTTGCAGCTTGCAGAATTTTCTTCTTCATTTGACTTTTCCCAACTTGATTATTATGTGTCTTGCAGATGACCAATTTGTGATGAATATTCCCAGTGTTCACTGCCCATATTATATCTGTATGTTTAAATTTCTGGTAGTCTTGGAATTTTTCCTTAATAAGTTGTTCAAATATGTTTCCCCTGGTTTTAACTCTTTCTTCTCTTCCATCAGAAACACCTATAGTTTAAATGTTAGTTCACTTTACTTACCCCCATATATCAGGAATTGTTAGGACGTTTTATACTCTTTACTACCTCTTTGAATGACTGGGTTATCTCAAGAACCTTGTCTTCAAGCGCTGGGATTCTTTCCTCTCCTTGGTTTAGCTTGTTGTTAAAACTTTCTGTTTTTGTTTTGAAATTATCTAAATGACTCTTTCATTTCTTTATATTCTATTATATCCTTTCTTATGTTGTCTAGCTCTCTGGTCACTTTTTTAATTCTATTTTTTATTTCTGGAAATACTTTTTTTTCTTTGCTTTCAACTTTGTTTCTAATTTCATTCATCTTATTTGCCATTGATAATGTAAATTCCATCTCTATCATTTCAGAAATTTCTGTGTGGGTGGGATTCACTACTATAGCACCATTGTGTTCTCTTGGGGGTATTTAACTATTTTGTTATCATGTTTCCAGAGTTCTTTTGCTCATTTCCTCTCATCTTACTCATTTTCTCTCAATCATGGATTAAAAATATTTAAAGGCATCTGTTGGCCTTTGCCTTGGAGTCTCTCAGACCAAGTCCAAGAGTGATTCTGCTCATGGCTTAAGGGTCCTGCTTAATATGTTGTACCATGGGAAAGTTCAACCAACCCAGCAGTAATGGTGAGTACTCAGTAGTTGGGTCATGTTATCCAGGCAGAATTTTGTAGTCTCTGCAATGGAATCATTGACATTGCTAGGGCCTTGGAGCTACAGGGGTACAGCCTCAACCTCAGGCATACTAACAGTTTCAGAGCTGGCTCTGGTGATTTTGGTAACACAACCACCATTCTGTTCCACCATTGTGAGGACTACTGATGCCCTGTGAGGCAGTCTCAACAGCCTAACATCCACATAGGAAGGCCAGATTTGCTGTTCAGCTCAGTTAACACACACACACACACACACACACACACACACACACACACACACCATTGATGCAGTTACCTATGGTTTCCAGTGTTGGCCGTCAGGTGTGTTGGGCTCTTGCTCTGACTCCCACACGAGGAAGAGGCATGTTCAGTACCCAGTCATAGAGCACTATGCATGGTTGTGCCTTTTACCTCACAGACTCAGATGGGGTCATGCACAAGATATTGCTGGGATAGATTCTGGAATTATGTAGACCTGGCTCCATGTACCAGAATGATGAGGATGGTTTCAGTTGCAGTAACCTGGCATTGGCAGGCATCAGATCTCTGCTGCACCAGCCCTGTGGTGAAAAGGATTTTCTCACACTCTGTGAAGCTCCCCAATCAGACCAGAGGTCTGCTGTGAATGAGAGAGACCCTGTACAGTTTGGGTTACTGGTAACTTATCTTTCTGTCCTAAAAAGCAGTGCCCCTTCAGGTTGCTTCTTACTGCTGTCTTCCATGTTCAAAGTATTGTGAATTATACTGGGACTCTCAGGTTAATCTCTGAGATGGTGTATTGCACTTGTAAAAATCAGTGACACCCTGTTTGATTCAGTTTGTAGATGCTGTAATGAGCTATAGAGTTTTCCATCATTGATTGATGCCTGCAGAAGGCAGCCCACTGCAGAGATGTCCTTTGTGCCTGTGATAATCTCTAGTACCTCAAGTGGATCATTTTGATACCCCAGTATTTGATAGGGGTAATACAGCTACTGGGGGTTGCTTGAACTCTTCCATGGCCTAGGTGGTTGGAGGGATGATGTGGAGCATTTTTAAGTTATTCAAGTCTGGAAGTCTTTGAAAAGCTTCGGCAGAATTTATAAGTTGTCTTTCTAGTCACTAGGAGAGCCAGTGGGAGGAGGGTTGAAGAGATTTTTCCAAGCTAGAAAGGCTACTTGTCAGGGAGCAACCACACTTCCCAAATGGGTTGTGAGAGGTGAGCTCTGCTCCTCTTGCATCCCCCTATCCTAGGGCCTTGATTTGCTGAACTCAGTTGTAAAATCATCATGGGCTATGATTTTTGTTTCCAGACCCACAGTAGTCTGACAATGGGACTTTCCTGTAGTAAATATGAATGTATCCCCAGTTCTGTATGTCTGAGACCCCCACAGTTTTCTTTCATCAGTTCTGCCCACATGGGCTCCCTTGTCTCCATTTTCATTTCCTAAACCTCCACCCCCATGTAAATCAGTGACCCATTCAAGTCCTGGGGACATGGGATCTGGCCTCTATGTCTGACTTCCTGGCATGTGTCTCTGTTGTCCCATGCATGTAGCCTAGAGGAGAAGCATGGTCCTTACTCTCTATGGAAACATCAGGATTAAAGATGCACCAGCTGGAGGAAGGGGACTACTCATCAAATTCTCAGCTCAAACCACTATCATGGTTGTAGTAGGTAGAAGAGAGATAGGGAGATATAAAAGTCTGAATGTAAGATAGCCTGATTTCTAGCCTCTTGGGTCACTCTTCTAGGAAAGCAACCCTACACTGAATGTCCAAATCCTGGGATCAAGCGAGTTCTCCCCACAATTCCATGGTTGTCACAGTGCTTTGGTTTCTGAGAGGAGAACATCTTCCTAATAACTTGGTAACCCATTAATCACTGAAGAAGAGTTAAAGATAGAGGGACATCTCAAGCAACTGGAAAAGGAAAAACACTCCAACCCCTAACCCAGCAGAAGAAAAGAAATAACCAAAATTAGAGCTGAATGAAATGAAATCAAAAAGAAAAAAATTATTTAGAAGATCAATGAATCAAAACATTGCTTTTTTGTTGTTGTTTTTGTTTTTAAGTTTAACAAAATTGATAACTAGCCTTGGCTAGTCTAACCAGAAATAGAAAATTAAATTCCCTAATTTAATCAATTGGAAATGACAAAGGTGAAATAACAACAGACACCTCAGAAATTAAAAAAAAAAAATCTTAATGAATACTACAAAAATATCTATTCTCAGAAATACGAAAGTCTGAAAGAATTGACTAATACTTGGAAGCACACAACCTTCCTAGACTTACCCGGAAAGAATTAGAAATGTTGACATGATTTATATCAAATACTTAAATAGCAGCAACTATAAGAAATCTCCCAAAAAAGAGGAGTCCAGGACCAGACGGCTTCACATCAGAATTCTACCAAACCCTGAAAGAGGAAATAGTACCTACCATATATACTCGAGTATAAGCCGAGCTTTTTTTGGCACAAAATTTGTGCTGAAAAACCCAAACTCGGCTTATACTCAGGTCATAGAGGTTATTTGATTCAGTGTGCATGCACCTAATCAAATGCATGTAGTCTCCAGTCGTCCTCTGCCGTCTGCTTGAGGGGGCAGTGCTTCAGCTCAGTCCACAAGTCATGGCTGAGCTGAAGAGGTATGCGGCTGAACTGAACTGTATTCCACTGAACTATTTAATCCACAATATTTAATGGCACATTTAATTAAGTGAAAACCCCATTTAAGGCAGTAAAGTCTTGTTTTGGGTATATATTTTTATTTTTGAAATTTATCAGGCTGCTGCATTTTCCACCTTGGCTTATACTCAAGTCACTAAGTTTTCCCAGTTTTTAGGGTAAAATTAAGGGGGTCGGCTTATACTCGGGTTGGCTTATACTCGAGTATATGCGGTAATTTTCTTTAGGTTCATCTCTATTGCAAATGGCAAAATTTTCTTCTTTTTAAGGCTAATATTCCATTGCATTTACATATAACATATTTTATTTGATTCTATTGTAAATTGAATCATTTTTAACATTTCCTTTTTAGATAGTTTGTTGTTAGTAAATAGAAAAAAAGTGTTTATTTTGTATCCCACAATTTTATTCAATTTATTAGTTAGTTCTAATTAATAACTAATTTTATTTGAGTTTTTATAGTTTTCTATAAACAAGATCCAAGAAATAGTGAAGGGAAAACTGGATATCCACATACAGCACAGTGAAAATAGAACTTTGCCTGACAACATATACAAACATCAACTCAAAATGAGTTACAGATTAAATGTATGGTCTGAAGCCACAAAACTCCTACAAGAAAACATAACATAACAACGTAACATAACATAACATAACATAACATAACATAACATAACATAACACAACATAAATAACATATTAAATAATTCACAAAGCCAGGTAGAACTATAATCAGAGCAGTTGGTAATATATTATGATTTCCAAAAGGCGTTATAAACAGAAGCCTTTGTTAAAACAAAGTAATACTAAATTGGACTCGGATTAAAGATGGCAGCTGAGTAACAGCTTCCCTGTAACTGGGCCTGGCGAATCTGGGGAGACAAGACTCCAGACATCTCTGGCCGGTGGGACCTGCCTACAATCATCCCTTTGAGGACACAGAGAGCTAGCAAGGGACTTCTGGACCCCAGGAGGAAGACAAAAA